>RJWT010001325.1:27451-41920 GCA_004365215.1 Cuniculus paca | reverse complement strand
CAGCATCATGCTGATTTAATTCAGTTAGTGCTAAGTTGACCACCAGTTTTTTTTTATTTTAAAAATAGTAAAACCCAACAAAACAAAACAGAATAAATCCAATCAAAACAGCAGTGAAATTGGTACAGAACGTCAAAGCAGGTAATAGGAAAACAACAATGGTTATTATAATATATCTTGTTATCTTCACAGTAGTTTTTCCAGTCCATCAGTTATAGCAAAATCAGACCAAAACAAAACAGAATAAAACCAATCAAAACAGAATATTGAGTAAAAAAAAGAAAAAAAAACCAAAAAGAAAAAACCAGTGAGAACATTATTAGATTTCAAAAATGAGACAGAAAAAAAATCCCCCATGTTTGCCGTACTGCATACTGTTATTCTCCCTGTACATGCTCAGACTGTCAACCCCATGCCTGTAAGTTCACACTAGCAATACAATCCTTCAGGTGCTTTTTGTACCTCAATTGCTATCAGCTCAGGCTGACCTCCAAACCAGCTGGTGGCTTATGAGGTGAGAAGGTTTGGTGATTTTCAGCCTGCATGCCGGTAGGCTTACAGGGGGCACTAACTTTTCTCTTCCTGGGTCCTGGATGGTCTGCGTGGCTTACCAGAAAGTCTGGCTAGTTGGATCCTTGATCAGTTTCTCCTAGTCCCAGCATGGCTGATTCTTGGGAGTCGCTATCTGACTTTTCTTTTTCTTCCTGGTCCCTGCATGGTCTGCGACCACCAGTTCTTAATTCATAGCAGTGGTCTATTTTGGGAGAAAGTTCTGTATTCTGCTGAGAAGAATGTGAATTCTGCTGTTAGGTAGAACATTCTGTATATATCTGCTAGGTTCATTTGTTCAGAGGTTTGTTTCAACTCTGATATTTCTTTGTTCATTTTTTTGTCTAGTTGATCTGTTTGTTACAGTGGGGTATTGAGGATCCCCCATTCTAACTGTGTTGCTGTTTATCTGATTTTTTTTTCCTATCCAGTAGTAAAGTTGGATGCACTACTGTTTCGTGCATATATATTAATAACCATTGTCTCTGTTGAACTGTTCCCTTAGCCAATATGTAGTAAACTTCTCTGCCTGTTCTGATCATTTTAGGCTTAAAGTCCACTTTTTCTGTGAATATGATAGCTACATATGCTCTTTTCAGGTTCTGTTGCATGGAGTATTGTCTTCCATTCTTTAAGTCCGTGAATTTCTTTTTGAGACATATGTATTTCTTATGTACAGCATACCATTAGGTTTTGTGTCTTGATTCATTCTGCCAAGCTGTGTCTTTTATTTGGGGAATTTAAACCATTTGTATTGAGAGTTATTGATAATAGGTATTGACTTACTCCTGTCATTGCATTGTTTTTCTGTTACTGATTTCCTTTTTTAACTACTCACCCTACCTGGTAGATTAATTCTAACAGACTTTTTGTCATTGTTGCTTCACTGTCTTTTTCTAGAATATCCTATAGAATCTTTTGGAGTGCTGCTGTGCTATGAATTTATTTTAGTGCTTTTTATTATGAAAATATCTTATTTCCTCATCAATTTTGAAAGATAGTTTTGCAAGACATATCAGTCCGAGTTGGAAGTTGTTTTCTTTTAGTGCTTGAGATACTTCACTCTAAGTTGTCTTGGCCTTGAAGGTTTGTGTTGAGAAGTCTATTGCAATTCTAATAGGTTTTCCTTTATAAGTAAGTTTTTGCTTTTCTCTGAGTGCTTTTAAGATTCTGTTCTTCTGATGGACTTAATGGGATTTTGACTATGATGTGTTGTGAAGGGGGTCTTTTTCTGATTGTGGTTATTTGGGGTTCTATATGTCTTACCTATATGTTAGATTTTTTTCTCCTATTTGGAAGGTTTTATGTTATTATTTTGGTAAATAGGTTTTTAAAATACCATTTGTGCTGTCTTCTGATTTATGACTAATTCTAATTAATCTTATATTAATCTTTGTGTCACCTACTAGTTGTTGGATCTCTTTTTCATGCTCTCTTGTTGTTTTGAAGCTATTTCTTATTAATTTGTCACTGAAAACAACCCTATCTTCTAGTTCTGATACTCTTTTCTCTTACATTTCACTTCTGCTGCCCATACTTTGGATAGACTTTTTAATCTCCTGAATTTCTGTTTGGTTCCTTTGTATGCACTTTAATTCTTTTTTTATGCTAGTCACTCATGATTTGTACTGTGTTATTTTGCTCACTTGCTTTTTGTTAATGTCTTTTGTAGACTTGCTGAAATTTTGTAGGGGGGGTATAGCATATTTGGCCCAGTACCCAGTTGCCTGGGAATGGGGCACAGTTTTTTTAATGACACGAAGGTAATCCAGAGATTGGCATCCTGAGAAAAACAGTTGATAGCAGAAATCATGTCATCTTGTTTGTTGTAATAAAATCAGCAACAATAATAGACTCAAAGACAAGCTGAATATTGATAAACTCTGAGAACCAATAATGTACCATTCTTAACCATAAAAAGTTCTATAATTATAGTATAAATCCTAAGACTAACCAAATATTGACCTAAAGTAAATATCTACTAAATAGTACAATTTTACCTCACCAACAATGGTATTCAGTTTAAAATAGCTAGCTATCTAGAGATTCATAAAGATTAATAATTATACTAGTAAAGGTGGTGGGGGGGGTAAAGCCAGCAAATGAAAAAAGTAAAATTTGAAAAATTAATCCATGGAAGATAAGAAAAAAGTGAGATTGGGGTCATATTGAGGAGTAAAATGGAAATTCATAGCATTGGAAAGTAGTCTCGGAAAAGAATGAACAAGAAAGAGAAGAAAAAAGAACAGAGAGCAAAGTACAGCTAATAAAAGAAAGATAAGAAGACAAAAACTAAAAGGGGAAAAGAAAACAGAAAGAAAACAAAAAAGGAGAAAAGAAAACCCAAACCCCAAGGAAAACAGACTCCGACTGTGGTAACCGTCCAAGCCAAGGTGTGTCCTTGCTCACATTGGTAGATGAAAGCATCAGCCCTCTGGTGTCTGCTGGATGTAGGCTGGAGCGGGGATTCAAGCAGACCCGGGGAGTTAATGTTCATACTTGGTGCACCTGGTTTTTCCCCACAGAGAGTAGGCCCTGTGTCCTTCCCAGCTGAGCTTAAACTTCCCAGGGGCTCTATGTCCAGCCTGCAGTCTCTGTAGTGGTCTCTCATGATTGTCACTCACCCAGTCCCTTTGGGAGGGTAACACTTGAGTCCCTGAATCTGCTGACCAGGTCCAGACTTTTTCCCTGGTCTTCTGGCCCTCTAGGCTTACCTTTTCTCCCTGGGCATTGTCCTCATACAGTATCAGGTCAGTTGATTAGTCCATACCTATGCTGTTGCAACCAAGAGGAAGCAAAATGTAGAGTGAGTTTGGAGTTGGTAGATGGTGCCCAGCCCATGGGTTTTATTTTGTATTGATTCCAAAGTTGCATCATTGCAATCCTAACTCTTGACTACACCCTAGCCCATTCTAGGTCAAATTCGGACCAAAAGAGAGACTGTGGGCAGTGACCAGTAACTGGTGGTGATAGGACTTCTGCTCTTGGTGGAGCTAGTCATTTGTGTCTCCCTAAGCAACTGATTTATCCTCTTCATTCCTCAGGTTCCTTGCTGTACATGGGATCAGCCATCTCTGTGTACATTCTTCCTGAAGAATCTTTAAGCAAACCAAACTGCCTGTCATTCATAATTTCTTCCTATGGCAGTGTGCAGTTACTGCTTGCCTTTCCACTCCGTGGGGAGACATCTTAGTATAGTAGTAACTGCTCTGTCTTCTCCTCACTATTCTCTCACATGTGAGCTAGGAGGCCTTAGTTAGGTTGCTTAACTTCTCTGGAACTCAATTCCACATCTGCAATGTAGGAATAATAATAGCAAATTTATAGTTATTTTGAGGATTAATAAAGTAATGTATAAAGATGACTGCTTCTTTCATTCCTTTTAATCCTCTCATTCCTTTTTATTCCTTTTAAAATATAAGTCTAGTAATATAAAGGAGTATGGTGTGAGAGTCATAAGGTAATTAAAGAAGTATTGTAATGAGAATGCAGAGTTTCTTTGTGACTGCCAAGGGGCTTTAAATACTTCAGAAATTTCTTATATTTTTGTGATTTATTGAACTTATCCTCCCTGTGTTCAAGCATCCTAGGTACATTTATATTCTGTTCATTTAAAAACATTTAATCTTCTAATTTATAGAGTGAGCATGCTACATGCTCAGCCCAGCATTTTAAAATGGAAGTCCTATGCTTGCAAATACATCATTTTAGTATTCCTCTCCCTTTTACTTGAATTGTCTCTCAATTAATAAAGTGGTTCACAGTGTATGGTTGGACAATGTAGAGCTGAGGAGTCATCAGTATCTTCACATTTTAATTTGTACATCATGAAATGGAAAGAAAAAAATTATACATCAAAGCAGAATGAAAATAGATTAGAAATAATGAGCTAGTTCCCTCCAGACACTCCAGATTTGGAAGCAGTCTTAGGGATTTCCAAAGAAGTAACAAGATAAAAGCAAAGAGAAAGAACATTGGCTTGTGATAGAGGGAATCTAAGCTTCTTCCTAGTTCTGTCATTTCCATTCATTCATTTGGCTGCCTCTCACTAGCTCGCTGTGCCTGAATTTTATCTTACATAAAATGGTGGTAAAGAAAATAGGTTATTCAGATAATTTTACTTGCTCATATCTTGAAATCATGAAGATCAACACCTAATTCATCAAATGTCTGTTTTTAAAACAGAGTTCTGTGGGAAAAATAAATCCATGATATAAGAATTCTATTTTGTTGACAGACTTGAGGATCAGTGGAAGAGACTAGAAGATGCAGAAACAACTTCAGACACACTTAGCCACGTTGTCTTAGACGAAGGACCCAAACACCTTCACTGGAACAAAGATAGCCTCTTTTTCGGAAAAACTGGCTTTCCACATTTTGAAGATTAAAACTAGACCCATATCTTTCCCCATCCACTAAACTAAAATTGAAATGGATCAAAGGTCTAAACATTAAAACAGAAACACTAAATCTGTTGGAAGAATAAGTACAACTCTTTCAGACATTGGTGTAGACAGACTTTAATGAACTAAGCCCCAATTACACAGGAAATATGAAGAATCAACGACTGGGATCTTATCTTATTAAAAAGATTTTGGAGAAAAAAAAAAAAGGTTTGCACAGCAAGAGAAACCACTAACCAGTGAAGAAACAACACAGTGTGGGGAAAAAAATTTTGCCAGCTGGTCCTTAGACACAGAACTAATATCTAGACCATGTAAAGAACTCAACAACATCAGACCTCCCAAATTTAAAGACCTAATTCAAAAGTGGGTGTCTGAAGTGATACTTCTCAGATGAAGAAGTAGAAATGGCAAATAAATATATGAAAACAATGCTGAACGTCACTGGTTATTCAAGAGAGCAAATTAAAACAGCGTTGCGATTTCATCTCACACAAGAAAGAATGGCCGTTATCAAGAAATGAATCAATAACGAATGCTGGTGGGGCTGTTGGGAAAAAGGAACCCTTTTTCACTGTTGGTGGAGTGCAGACTGGTGCAACCACAGTGGCAGTCAGTGTGAAGATCCCTTAAAAAACTAGCAGTTCCATTTGATGTAGTTATTCCCTTTCTTGGTATCTTCCCAAAAGAATGGAAACCATCATACCACAGCCATATATGCACACCCATGTTTATAGTGGCAGTTTGTAATAGCTGAATCTTGGAAACAGCCCAAATGCCCATCAACCAATAAATGGATAAAGAAGATTGGTTTTTTTTTTAATACAATGCAGTACTACTCTGCCATAAAGAAGGATAAACTTCAGACATTCCTAGATAAATGGATGCACCTTGAGATCATACTTTTAAGTGAAGTAAATCTGACACAGGTATAAATATTGCATGGATTCTCTGGTGTGAGAAACTGAAAGTGTAAATAAGAACCAAAATGTGTAATAGATATTGGGAAATTGGAAAAAATGTTCAAATGAGAAGGGAAACAAGGCGGGGGGGGGCGGAAGAAGAGACAAGAAAAAAAAGAATAGGAAGAAAAAATGGAAACAAAGGTTTTGTAAATAAGGAGGGGAAGAAAAGCTAAAGGGAAGAGAGAGAAATGGGAAAAAAAGAAGAAGGAAGATATACCATGTATAGGTACAAATTCCCCATGAGGAGTTTTATCACTATGTGTATCTAAAAATGTACCAATAAAATAAAAATTAAAATAAAAAAGTTATTTTTTGTTGAACAGAGACTGAAGGTGAAATGCTATAAACAGAAAATGCTGTAATACCCCATTAAGGATATTGATATACAATATTAATATATAAACTATGAAACTTAAGTTTGGTGTGATCTAGTCACAGGAAATAGGATAGGCCCCATTATGCCATTAACAAAGCAGTGAAATAGAAAGTGTCCATTTCTATGTGAGGATGTCCATTTGTAAGAGTGTAGGTCTGCCTCACAGACTTTGTAGTAATAAGGTAGATATGAAGAGATAAATTGGTTTTTAAAAAAGAAACCAATTCGCCACATATTATGTATGTATACACATACATATGAACACAGCTACAAAAGTATAACTGGATACCAGTAACTTGATACGGCAGAACCTGTACCTTAGTGCATTATCAAGCTATAGATCACACAAAAATTTAAACTAGAATGCTTTTTGAATGGAAGGTTAGACATGAGGACACTGCCTTCTCTCTTTGAATACCTTATATCTCTTTGTGCCTTTGAAGTTTTGTTTTTGTGTTATAATATTAATGGAGAGAATAGAACAGAGAGGGGCCCATGACACAAGTTTTATTCTTTCTTCCTCAGAGTGAGAAAATAGTTTTCAAAAGAGAAGAGCCAAGGAATTTGGAAAAAGTGGAACAAAAAGTCCTATATTTGGGATAAATGGAGACTTCATTCACTGTTTTTCACTCGATGAATATTTAACAAGGGCTTATTATGAACCAAACCTGAAAGCTTCACAAAGTAAAAGCAAATGGGCACAGGAGGAATTTGATGCTTCCAAAAGACACATATGACTTGATGTGGAATCATTTTACTGGTATGTGGAACTTCCAGGCAAGAGAATGGGGGTAACAAGTACGGTGAAGGTGTGAGGGAGATGAGATGGAGAAAAATTACAGCTCCAGAGACCATATATGAAGAGAACTAGAGATACAGAAGTGTTTTAAAGAAAAATGTCATGTGGTAAAATAACTAGAAGAGAAGATAGGCTGTCGGGAAGCAATGAAAAAGAATATAGTTTGCATGAAAATGTACTGACAGGGCTGAGGGAGTTATTGTGATGATTGTACCTGGAATTAAGGCATCATGGAAGAGTTAAGTAGGATGATTTTAGAACTACATGGGCCCAATTTAAGTTGTCAAGAAGGAGAAAGAATATATTTATTCTTAGAAAGGAAAGAACATCATTCTTATCTGCTGTAAATGGGAAACTTGAACTCGTAGAAGGCAAAGGCGAATGGAGCCAAGCTTTTTACCTGTTATTATGGGTAAGTTACTTGACATAAATTATTTCACTAATCCTGACAACTCTTGCATTTGCATAAAAAGAAATGAAACTCAGACATTTTCAGTAATTGGCGAAGGTCACACAGTTGGTAAGTGGTAGGCTGTGATTCCAACCCAGATGTGTTTGCTTTACAAGTGAACAAAGCTGTAGCAGTCATGATGTGACCAGAAAACTGAAACCACATCAGTTAATTTTTCAGGCCTGAATATTAAAAATTGCCTTAAAGGTGTTAAAAGGGGGCTTTGGGTGTAATTCAGTGGTAGAGCATGTGCCTAGCATGCGTGAGGCCTTGGCTTCCAACCATGGTATTCATGTAGACACACACACACACACGCACACACACATGCACACACACACGCACACTGTTAAGGATCTGAAAGTGCAAAAGTGAATACTACATTATCACAGAGGTTGTTGCTACAGAAAGCAATGACCTGCCATTGGGCTGGGAAAAAAAGAGGCCGAAGTTATAAAACCTAGAAGCTTCCATGATCTTGGGTTGGAAACCTGGTCTGTGGAGAAGGTGTGCTCTTTGTTGTTGAGATCAGTAAGTGTGTGAATTTGAGACTGCGTCTAATAGTGTTGTGAAAACTGCAGACAGGAATCAACTGCTGCTACCAGAGCAGGTTGCTGAGGTCTGAGTGAAGAAGCATGGCTGGAGATGGATACTCAAAGGGACAGGACCCCAACAAGATCAAGTTCCTTCTTCCTCCTCCTGGCCGCCAATCTTCCTTAGCGCCCCCTGTTGGCAGAGTCTAACAGAAAATAGCTGACAAAATAGTAAGATAGTTCCTGGAGGTACAGACCCAAAACCCCGAGACAGAAGAGTAGATCTCAAAGCAGGATCTGTAACCTGATGTTTGGAACAAAGAAGAGAAGCCCAGGAACACAAAGTTCATTTTCATTCTCCACCCTCAACAGTTCTGAAGAGTTTTATGCTTAACAAAAAGAACTACAGATTTTAATTCTGATTTTGGAGAAAGGGACATGAATAGCCGAATTTCACAAATTTTCACAAATTAATATAAAATCTAAACTACAGAACATATTTGAAAGAGATACATCTTTAGTATTTTCAAGTATATGCAGAACTACTTTAATTGTGTGTTAAATAAATAAAAAATATACCAATTGCCCATGTGCATTGAGGTAGAAAAAGAATAATTCTTTAGCTACCAAAGACTCACTATTATTAGGACATAAGGACATTTAGCTTTAAAAGCATTGTTTAGAACATATACCTTTTTTTTGACCAAATGTTTCTTTTTTGCAAAAGAGAAGAAAACAAGACAAAGCTTTCCCACAACACTTGTGAAAAAGAAAATGCTAAATAGGAATTAAGAAAGAGAAATCATGTCCAAAGCCTGTGGGAATGACAATTCCTGGTTAACTGTAAAAAATCGAGAACAAAATTGAGACAGATGACCAGATTTAGGAAAAATAAACCTCGCCATTAAAATCTAATTAACTATTTGCATTTCAGCATTAAGTATTCTCCGCAAAGTTCTGTGAGCAGCAGGGTGACAGTGAAGATTATTGACTATAATTTGCTGAAGTTTTTTAAACTGAATTAGTTTTGTGCAATGTATGGAAGGTTTACTCCGCTGCACTTATCCAGTGGCTGCTTTATTATTCTTTTAAAGTGAATCATTTATAACTGTTCTCAGAGATCTTTTATCAGCCACTTATCTCCTTCAACTGGACTTGTGACGCCAAGGGATAAAATGAATTGCTGGCTAATATTGTGAGAATTAATCAGACCACAACAGCGGGAGAGTAATGACTTACTTACAGTTAGATATTTGCATTTGGCAGGAAAATCACAACAAAAATATAAGGATGTTTAATCTTTGGCTTGGATGTGAATGCTGGAACGTGTTAGCAATACAAAAACAAAAAGCACTACAGGAATTGTGTGTTTAATTTGGGGTGATTATCTAATCTGAAGCATTAAATCTGAGAAGAAAGGTCTTACTTGACCCAAAGTTTTTTTTCATTTTATATACCTTTGAATCAAAGTGATTTAGCTTCTGGAGATTTTTTGTTTCTTTATTACAACCTATAGACAGATGAAATGAATCATTTGCTCCCCATCTCTCCTTTGTTAGCTCTATTTCTTTCTTCTCTTCTGGCCCCACAGTGACTCTGAAGAAAGTGTGGAAATCTCAAGACAAAGGTGTTGGAGATATTCCTATGGTTGCTCAACTGAAATGACTTCATACACTACTCACTCTCTTTCCTTAGAGTCTGAAAAAATAGAATTACGTTTTTGGTTGCTATTTAAACACTGAAGATACACAATGAGAGATTTGATTCCATTAATGCAGAGGCATTTGAGAGTATTTCTGATGATTAGAAGTTGCATTCTTCAATTTGTATGTTTGCAGCTAGTGTGTCAATGGTGTTCCTTACTATCGAGTTCCAGAATTTGTAGATATGTAGGTATCTTCCTCAGTAATTATGTCTTTTGGCCTTTGCTGGGCACGTGTCCAGGTAGACACCCACAGGTGAGTATAGCAGTTCACAGAAACTCACACGTTTCCCCTTTTGTGTGGTGTCATGGGAAGTACATAGGCTCTAAGAGACCAATGATAAAACTCCATTTCCATCCCTTAAAGGCTGCTTTCTTCTGGTCATGTTACTTCACCTCGAGGAACTTAATTTTTCTTGTGATAAGATAAAGATAATAATAGCTATCTTGAGAATCACGGTGAGGGTTGGAGATTGTAAACTAAACATGCACGGCACTTGCTTAAATGATAGCAATGGTGATTCCTACAATTGGTAGAAAATCAGCATACTTGGTTTCCTGTATTTTTTGAGTTTCCTGGACACTGCAAAGAACAAAGCCTTGTAGACTTGTACATTTGCTGGAGTACTCCCTGGGTTGTAGCTGTGAGAAATCTAAGCTCCAAGTCTGTGTTTATACTGGTGCAGCTATATGCAAGGAGAGGAGACCCTGACAGAATCTTTAGGAAGTAGGGACATAGATCTTTCTCAAATGGGAAGTAACCAAGAGATGGAGGAAGGGACGTGGGAGAGGAGGGAAAGAGGATAAAAAAATTGAGATATGCTATGTACATGTACCAACTTCATATGAAAACATAAACATACACCACAAACATGTACTAATAAAAATTAAAAGAGAATTTTTTGTGCCTTAAATTACAGTATATCTGAAGTCTACCTTCCTGATTTCCAAAGCAATTTACTGTCTTTTCCTGTACATGGCTCAAAGGCAAAGGCTATGTTTTAGTTTTCTTTATATCATTAGTTAATAGCACATAGTAGGTCCTCATAAGGACCAAATGGAATGTATGCTTATGGGGAGGTTTTTTTAATCCCAAACTCCCAGATGAAATTGTTATTCTCTTTCAAAGATTCTCCTTATTTCTACTTTGATATTTTGCTAATAAATTGCTCCTTTGCTTCTTGGTTAGAATTTGATCTAGGAATGGTAAATAACTTTTATCTTGTGAACCAGCGCTACAGGAAGCAGATCCCCATTGGACTGTCATCCAATCTCCAAATGGAAAGAATGCCATAGTGAGTTAGTTGTGACTGTTACAGACCCAGGAGTGGGGAGCAATGATGTCATATATTTGCTGTCTTTGCTACAGTTTTCTTTCACTTGTTAGACTTTAATCTGTTTTTGGATGTTTTCCTTGAATTCCAAAAGCTTGGCTGGGATGGGGGGAATTTAAAAGGACAAGAATTCTCATTTCTTCCTCTAACATTATGTAAATGTCACAGTAGTAAAGGATGACTCTCTTGATATATGGGAAGACCATATGGGCCTTGAGGTATCTCCGTTATAGCCTGAGGCTGGACAAATGACCTACTCATCACATCAGTATCTGGTGTTGTCTGAGTAGGAGTCAAACATCTTAAAGTCCATCCTGGGTGAGAAGGAAATGTCCAAAATAATAGCTGACAATGACACATCATCACTTTTGGCAAACCCTGAAATTAACTTAGAATTCAGATCCTAAATCCTTAGTGATATTAATGAGATGTCTAAGTCTATTATGTGCTGCTACCACAGAATACTTGAGACTGGGTAATTTATGAGAAAAAAAAATACTGATTTTCAGTAGTTCTGGAGGTTGAGAAGTTCAATATCAAGATGCTGACATCTGGCTACAGCCTTCTTGCTGTCATGATATGATGGAAGGGATCACATGGACAGTGACATACAATTTGCAGGCTCAACTCTTTTTAAAAGTGGCATTAATCTATTAATGAGGGCAGAAACCTCATGACCTAAATGCCTCTCATATGACCCCCCAATACTGTTGCTTTGGGGAGTAGGTTTCCACATACTTTTTGAGGGCATGTTCATATCAGAGCAGGTAATTATCTTTGTGACCCACCCATCATGTTCTTTAAATAGGGTATGAAAATATCAGACTTATTACATGCACAGTGAAGGTAAAAAAGGGATTTTTTATTCTAAAGAGAAAAACAAAATTTCAAAACATGATAATTAGAGGGTAACACTAGTTAATACATTGTATATTGTTATCTTTAAATTAATTACTCAGCGTACAAGAGTGCATTTAATTGTCCAAACAATGTTAGCACAAACCTTTCTTTTCGTTTTTTTTTTCTTTTTAGGAGGGTACCAGGTATTGAACTTAGGACCTTGTGCTTGCCAGGGAGGCACTTGTACTATTCTTTTCAATGAACTAAGAGAAACTAGTAATATATTTATATATATATGTATATATATATATATCTTTCAGATTCTTTTTTTTTAAATTTCTTTTTTCAGTTTCTTTCTTTTTTTTCTTTTTTTTTTTTTTCTTGGAGACAGGGTCTCACTATGCAGTTCAGGCTGGCCTTGAGCTCACTTTGTAACCCAGGCTGGTCTCCAACTTGCAAGGATCCTCCTGCCTCAGCCTCCTGAATGCTGGGATTACAGGCATGTGCCACCACACTTGACTCTTTTAGCTTCTTACACTAGGGAGACAATGCAGTGTTTACACATGTGAGTCTGATTTATTTCACTTTGAGTATGGTTTCTAGTTGCATCCATTTACCTATAAAGGTCTTGAGTTTATCTTCCTTTATGGCTGAGTAATATTCCATTGTATAAAAATGCCATATCTTTTTTATCCATTTTTTGGTTGACGGGCATTTAGGTTGTTTCCAAGATTTAGCTATTACAAATTGTGCTGCCATAAACATGGGTGCACATATATCACTGTGGTAAGATGATTTCACTTCTTCTGGGAAGATACCCAGAAGGGGAATAGCTGGGTCAAATGGGACTCCCAATCCTAGTTTTTTGAGGAATCTCCACACTGATTTCCAGAGTGGTTGTAGCAGCTTACACTCCCACCAATGGTGGAGAAAGGTTCCTTTTCTCCCACAACCCCTCCAGCATTTGTTATTGCTTGATTTCTTTTTTTTCCCCTTGGTACCAGGGGTCAAACTCATGACTTCACCTTTGCCAGGCAGGAGCTTGTGCCACTGAGCTAAATCCTCCAACCCAAACTTTATTTTTTATTTTTTTATGTTTTGGGGGGTACCAGGAATCAAACTCACAACCTTGCTCTTGCAGGCACTTATGCTGCTGAGTTACATCCCCACCCCTTGACTTCTTGATAGTAGCCATTTTTTCTGGGGTGAGGTGGAATCTCAGTGTTGTTTTAATTTGCACCTCTCGAATGATCAGTGACGTTGGACATTTTTTCACATATTTATTTGCTGTTTGTATTTCTTCATCTGAGAAGTGCGTATTCAACTCAGATGCCCATTTTTGAATTGGGATGTCTTTTCACTCGGTGGTTTCACTTGCTTCACAAACGCTTTTTAATACGATGAGACCCCCATTGTTGATTCTTTGTGATAATTCCAGTGTGATCATGGTTTTATTCAGAAAGTCTTTGCGTACACCACTGTCTTCAAGAGTTTTACCTATTCTGTCTTCCAGAAGATTTAATGTTTCTGTTTTAATATTTAGATCTTTGATTCATCTCGAATTTAGTTTAGTGTGTGGTGAAAGATATGGATCCAATTTTAATCTTCAGCATATGTAGAGCCAGTTTTTCCAGCACCATTTATTAAAGAGGCTATCTTTCTTCCAGTGAATGTGTTTGGCACCTTTGTCAAAGATAATGTGGCTTAGTGTGTATGGAGATGTTTCTGCATCTTCTAATCTGTTCCACTGATCTTCGGGTCTGTTTTTTTTTTTTTGTTTTTTTTTTTTGCCAGGACCATGCTATTTTTATCACAGTAGCTGCATAGTATAATTTCAACTCAGAGATTGTGATGCTCCCTGTCTTGCCTTTGTTGCCCAGAATTTCCTTTGCTATTCTAGGTCTCTTCTGGTTCCAGATGAATTTTAGGATTGTTTTCTCTAATTTTGTGAGACATGCTATTGAAATTTTAATTGGAATTGCATTAAATCTGTATAACAGTTTTGGAAGTATGGGCATTTTCGCTATATTGGTTCTTCCTATCCAAAGGCAAGGAATATCTTTCCATTTTCTAATATTTTTTTCGCTCTCCTTTTCAGAGTACTGTAGTTTTCAATGTAGAGGTCTTTTACATACTTTGTTAGATTGATTCCTAGGTATTTTGTTTTTTGGGATGTTATTGTGAAAAGTGTTGCTTCCCTGATTTTTCTCTCAGTGAGTTTGTTATTTGTGTACAGGAAGGCTACTGATGTTTGAGTGTTGAGTTTGTATCCAGCTATGCTACTGAATTTGCTTATTAAATCTAACAGTTTTTTAGTGGATTTTTTGGGGTAAAGGAGGAAATTTTTGTCAGGGTATGATTTATTATCATTTAAAATATGTCAATCTTTTAAAACAAAACTTCTAATTCTTACTGTAAAAAATTCTAACAAGACAGACAAGTATGTAGAATAAATCAACTCAAATCCAATTACTGAGCATTAGGGCTGGGGATCTAGCTCAGAAGTCTAAGCGCCTGCCC
>RJWT010001325.1:0-27351 GCA_004365215.1 Cuniculus paca | reverse complement strand
CCACCTCATCACTGCATCTTTTTTTTTTTTTTTTTTGTCTTTTTGAGACAGGGTCTCACTATGCAGTTTATGCTGGCCATGCGCTCACTTTGTAGCTCAGGCTGGTTTCAAACTTGCAACGATCCTCCAGCCTCAGCCTCCTGAGTGCTGGGATTACAGGTGTGCGCCACCACATCAGGCTCATACTGCATCATTTTAATCCCAGGCATCATATCTGTATTAATTTCCTAGAGTTGCTGTAACAAATTACCACCAACCAAGTGGCTACAAACAACCAGAAACTTATTTCACAATCAGGAGGCTAAAAATATGAAATCAAGGTGTTGAGAGGGTTAATTCTTTCTGGAGGTTCTGAGGGAAAATCTGTCCCATACTTTTCTCCTAGCTTCTGATGATACCAACAACTCTTGGCAATTCAATGCAACTTATAGCTGTATTACTCCAAACTCTGCCTCTATGGCTTTCTTCTATATGCATGCCAGGATGTCTTCTGTATCCTCTTCTTTTTTAAAATAAAGATATCAGTCATTGGATGAATAGCCCACCCTCAAGCTAGGGTGATTTCATATTGAAACTGAATTACATCTGAAAATATACTATTTTTAAAAGGTCATATACTGAGATTTCAGATAGATGTAAATATTAAGGGGTTACTATCCCAACAATTTATATCACAGAACTAATGTTCCATTGTCTGAATATTCCATGGTTTTGATCCATTCTATACTGATGATAATGCTGGTTGTTTCTAGATTTTCACTAGTCACATATCTTTTTATTCCTGTGAAAAATGGCAGGGTCACAAAGATTCACATTTTCTATCCTGAAACACATTGCTGAATCATCTCCTAGGAAAACTGTACTATTACATGCTCAAATAGTACATTTGTGTGCACTTATTAAACCTGGATTTTGTCCATTTTCTCAGTTTTACCAATTTGGTAGGTGAGAAATATTTTTAATTTGTATTTTTCAACTTTAAGCATGTAGGAGTGGCTTTAAAAAGAAAAGAATGGAATAGTGGTGGAAATAAGAGAAAAGAGCTAGGAATGCTTGAATGATGGGACTCACAAGTGATTCAGATCAAATCATTTTCCACGTACAACTCTTGTGTCAAGAAGTTCAGAGGAAAAAGCACTAGAGAAATGCTATTAATCTTCTATATATGGGATATATACATTACACTGTGGGATGCTTATAGTAGAAAATGAATGCCCTGCAGATCAAGGAAATAACCTCTTTAAGTTTCTGTGGACAATTGTAACAAAATGTTCAATCTACAGGAATTATTGCCCATTGGAGGTCACTTCTCTAACCAAGGGGCAATACTTTTTCCAATTACATATTTCACAGCCAGGTTGTATATTAGGCTTTCGTTCATTTTGAAGAAAGAAAAGAAAGACCATTCTAGATATTCTCCTATCCCATTTACCATCAGTCAGACCCATCAGGTTAGCTAACAGAATTAGAGGGAATGGCCAATTCTCTGACTAAAGGTCAATGGCCTTCGAGACTGGAATCATCAAAAAGGATATTTAATATTTCAGCAAAGTCACATTCTGACCCATATTTTACCCTGTTTCCATGAGTAGCTTAGATTTAAAAATATTTTTGTAATTACCAAAATAATATATGCTCATTTATAATATTTAAAGGATAGAGTACCACATATAGTAAAATGTGAATTCCTTACATACCACTCTAAGATGAAATAATTTTGAATATATTTTCCCAGATTTTTCTATGCATATATAGACACTAATACTTCTACTTTTTTTTTTTGCAAAATTCTGCTCATAGCATACTTTTGCCATTTCTTTTTTTACTTATTCATACCTTTTGCACATTTTTACCCTGGATATATAGATATATTTCATTTTAACAGCTGTAGTGTATAACACTAGGGAGATGAATCATTGTTTATCAATTTCCCCATTGATTTGGATCATTGTTGATTTTTCACTTCTACAAACAGTGCTTCATACTCTTCATTGTAGAAGTATCCATTTTTGCAGGTAGTTTTATAGGATAAATTGTTAGACTCAAATTGATAGCAGAATCAAGGAGTAATTCATGCATACTATACACAATGATGGTTGTCAATTTCTCTTCCTTCTTCCAGGAATGTTTGTTCCAGAGTCTATTTGCACTAACAGACTCCCTTTTATCTTCATTTTTTGGTTACTATTCCTGTTTTTTCTTTTTAATTAGATAATGTCTTTGATTACTTGAAGCCAAGGCTTCTAGAGGCCATCAAAGACTTCAGCTTCAGATCTGAGAGACACTGCATCTGTGTCATCCTTCCTTATCCAAGAACCAAACTGGTCTGGTAGATGCTGCACAAGATAGAGCACAGAAGGGATCCATCGGACCATCTGGAGGCTTTGGACACATTTGGAACGATCAGTGCTGGAGCTGCAGTTTAGAAACAACCCTTAATTCCGCGCTCTTGTGTACCCCGAAGCCAGCAGAAAACTCGCTTAAAATACTGCACAATAAATAATTTTGACATTATTTGCCTCCTATGTGCTGGGCACTTCGCATATTTTTTATGTAATTTCATCCCCACAGCAAACCTAAAACTCCAGTATTATTCCACCCATTTTACAGATGGAAAACTGTAAGACTCAAAGATGAAGAGATTTTCCCATAAACCTACCAAGTGGTAAATCTAAGACTGTATCCATTATCTAACCTCAAAGCCCACATTCTTTTTTTTGTGAGCCAGGGTTCTTTCTCAGCTGTAGCGCCTTTAGCTCAGGCTTTAAATATTTCTTGATGGTCTACTATGGTTTAGTGGTGCGGTTTTGAACATGCCACCAGCTTTTTTAAGTTAAACATTATTCACCAACTATTCATTCCTTCATACATTCACTCATTTTTTTTTATCTACTGTTTATCAAACATAAGCTGTGTGCTACATCAAGGAAGTATGGTTCCTCCTTTTGAGGATCACAAAGTCAAGTGACGCCTTCAGCTATTGGGGAAGCTTTGCAAATTGGGTGACATCTGAGTAGAGAGAAGTCCTTCATCTCTCCCCAAACACCTTTTGATACACTTTCAAAAGCTGAGCATTGTTAGACCAGAGGTTTGACTTTAGAGGAAAAAAAGAGGGGGAAGCTGATGCTTCAAATGGACAAATTTTATCCTTTTAATCTGAAATTCAGTTTAAAATTTCACTCAAAGAAACTAAAACCACTTAGGTGTATTTTCCCAGATCTTTCAGTGCACACACACGTACACACAAATACACACAGTATAATACGCATTATAATTTTGCTATTTAAAATTTTCTTTCTTCACCCCAAAATAAATACAGGATATATATCAACATTCCTTTCCTTTATCTTTAAGTAAGTGTATACTATTTCAGTATATGAATTTGTCAATGTTTGATCTTAATGGACGCTGGTGGTTATCGACTTTATATATATTATGTAGATAATATATATTATATTTCTAACAATACTGCAATGCAGCTGCTTATATATATTACTTAGGAACTCTGTTCTATTATTTTTCCCATAGAAAAAATTTCTAGAAAGGCAATTGCCGAATCAAGCAAAGGGATACACACTGCCAGTTTGTTCTGAAGAAAAGGTCTTATCAGTGACCCTTCTGCTGTTTATGAAAGTTTCAGAAAAGTCTTTGGAATCAGAAAGGACCCAGTGCAGATCTTGGGTCAGCAATGTTCTACTTGTTTTAAAGTTGACAATTATACCTAACTCTCAATTTCCTTACGTCTGCAATTCACTAACAAAACTAGGGGAAAGGCCTCCATAAGCGAAGTGAGAGAATTTTAACATATAAAGGCTTTAGTTGAGAGCCTGGCACAAAGCGAGCCTTTGATATATGATAGCCACTGGGTCTGTAGAAAGGTAGAGCTCTGGGAACAAAAATACTTTTTTTTATCCTCATACTCATGAAGTTATTTCAGGTTTCTGGTGCAATGAGCTACCAAACACAGAAGGAGATCCTAGAAATGTCCTTCCCATAAGAACCTAAGCCCTGTCCAGAAATACCTTTGTGTTCGGCATCCTAGTGTGGAGTCCTCTCTACCTCCCTGCCTCATTTTTTCCCTTATCATATTATCAGGCTTCAAATGTGTCTAGGACTCTACCCTGTGTGCTTAAATGGCCAGGTTTAAGAATGCATCTTTTTATAATGTAAAGACTTTAAAAACAGGGTATTAGTGATCTATAATCTGGAACTGTTTCATGAAGTCCTAGATCACTTGCAGTGAGATAAATTGGACCCACACAGTAACACATTAAAATCAGGGACATCTGCACAGCTCCCCCCAGTGCTTTATAACTGGTCTCTTCCTTTTAAATCCACATCTGCTATATAGCTCCCAAGTAAATGGCACACATTTTGCTTAAAGACAGGACAGACTGTAAGGACTAAATTTTATTTTTTCTGACCATTAGTGCCTGCCGTCAAACAGATTGTGAAAACGCACACATTTTTTGAACAATAAGCAGGCATTTTGTATGCATCCTCACGGGGGAAATGATTCATTGCCCTTAAAAATATGTGTATGTGTAAATTTATTTGTTAATATGCATACTTGCTTATTTGCTTAGAAAGTATTTTGAGATTTGCAGTGGGAATAATGAGTTTTCATATTTTTATGTGATTTAGAGCGTTTTTAAAAACTGTCTTTTTTCCTTCTAAGAATGGTATAATCTGAGTAATCCTTGAATGTGGGTGATAGGTACATGTGGGATTGTTGTACTATCCTCTCTGCCTGGTGCATGCTTAGAATGTTGCTTAATAAAAATTAGATTGAGAGAATTGTACTACTGAGCCACAATATGCCCTGCTTCATTGTGCTCTGTCCATGGCATATATAAAATTCCACATTAGACTGAGAAAAGATCCTTAGATTTGCTGTAAAATCAAATGACTGAGAACAACCACTGTTCTGTTGGCCTTTGATTAGAGTTAAGTGTTTTTGTGGCATTACAATCTGACTGAACTATGGAGAGCCAGTGTAATTTACTTTGAATTGTAAATGTCCAACATAAGAAATTTGAAATCTCATTCTGTGCTCTCATCTTTTGATTATTCAGGAGTTCAGTTTAAGCCACACTCATCCTTTTTTTTTTTTTTCTGTCTTAAGAGCTATTTAACTTTTTGTGTAATTCAAGCCAAAGTCAAACCATAAGAATTAGCATTAGTAAATCTGGTATTTTGAATCTCAGTTCTGTGTAACTTTGAGAAAGATTTAATTTCTTAGGAAATCCATTTTTTAATATAAGGGATTGTTACAAAAACAGTCCTTCCAATGCTATAAATATGAAAATAGAGGGAATAAAATATGCTTCACCAACTGTAAAGCCCTTGCAGGGGGAGGATATTGTGACTGCAACCTCAGAAGGCTATATCATTTCCAAGAATAAACAACGTCTATATACTCAGAGGCCAGAATATGTATAAGACAGGATAACACCCTGACCCTCTGTGGGACAGTAGGGGGGAAAGAGTTTGATGACCTTATTTACACTGAGTAGTGGTTTTCACATGTTAACATGCTCCTGGGAGCTTGTTAAGATTTTGGACTCCCAGACCAATTGCTAAGGTGCTGATTCAGAAGGTCCAGAGTGAGGGTTAGAATTAGCAATTTTCTTATAAACATCCCTGGTGATTCTGATATGGATAGCCCAAAGATTACAGTTTGGAGAACATGGCTACTAAAATGTAACAAAGTATCCTTTTGAAGGATTTTTCTAGTTCGGGAAGGAAGACTTTGAGAGAAGGATGTATTTAACACAAAGCAATAAGTCATTAAGAATGAAATGCTAGAGAGCTTTGTAGCAAAGAATCAGAACTTGCCCAGGTCCTTCAAATTGTTCCTTACAATAATCACAACTGGATTTAAATAGGAGAGAGAGTGTGTGTGTGTGCGTGTGTGTGTGTGGCTGCCTTGTAGTGAAGCCTCTCCAGGTGAATTTGCTTATATATAGATCTATCCTTAAGGGAATGATTATTGTAGAGACTTTATTTGTATTTTGTGAATTATTCTGAGTGTGATTATTGTTTTGTCAGAAAACCGTAGCTTTCCTTTAGTTAATTGACTTTAGAAGGGTTTGTTACTTTGTTAAGTGTGCTTTTATTTGGACTTAGGGCTAAAATATTTTCTGTGGGAGAATACATCTCTGGTGGTAACGTAAGTCAGTGGAAAAATAAATTTTGACTAAAAGAAAATTGCTTTATAGTTTTTTTTTAAAGAAGTGGGACAATTGCATTAGATGAGATTCCCCTATATGTATACCCACTCTCCAAAAGTTATTTACCTTTTAACAATACAGCATTATTCAATGTTCTCTTTATCTTCTTAGGTTTGCCTTTTCCATTCAAAGTATTATGGTTTGATTTCCTAATTATACACTATTTAAGTCAAATAACATGAAAGGTATAAAAATGTTTTTGGAAACTATAGTGTTATAAAAATGTAAGCAGTTTTTAATATTACAGAGCTCCTTTCCTGAGTGCTAGGCCTAGACCCTAAAGATGTTTGGCATGAAGGATGTTGCATGTACACACTATTTTCTGTCTAGGTAGAGCCCTACCAAGAAACTCCGCCTCCTCTTCTGTAGATTGAGGCCAGTAAGACTATAAGGTTTCCCTTCGTCTTCTTTAAGTTTTGGGTCAGGAAGTGAATCTAAAAGTGGAGAGATAGCTACAGCAGGGAAAAAAAAATGCCCTGCTCTATATTTTCCTTAATGTTAGTTTTAAGCAGAGCTCTGAGGTGTTCTAATCAATATGGTAGATTTTGATGATGACCTTATCTTAAGTTATTTAAAAGAGCAACATAAGTACCATGTTTGCTTTTCAATGCTGTTTCAATCAGGCTAGGATCAGCACTGCATCCCAGATGGCTCTTAAATTAAGGGACCCTAATAGAGCAATTACTTTCAGATGTGTGAGAATGCTTAGTGCTCTAGAGGTATCCACACACAGAAATGAGGGGAAACTGTTGCCACCCAAAGGACAATGAAACAAACCCCAAAACCCAAAACCAAACAAGAAACAGCAAAACCAACAAGGGGCGCAAATAGCATTTGGTGTCCAGTACCAACTAGAGCCGTGGGAAGTGCCTGTTTGAGGCTGTGATGGTGGAAAGACATAGAAACAGACTGAAGCCAGCAAGCAGCAGGCTGAGATGCCTCAACTGCCCTTGCCATCTTCTCCACTGGCTGTATTTAATGGGCAGCTGGTATCCAAGGAAGCCCAGATGATGGGCTTCAACAGATGAGTCAGCGAGAATCAGTGTGCTAGGACGCAGAACAGCTGCTCTGTTCTTCCATTTCCTTAAATAAATCTTCTATGGGCTTCTCAACAGGTAACATCTTTTTATAACACAGCAGTTGGATCTTCCACTGATTTTTAAGTTAAAATCTTTGGGCTGTAATGCATGAGTATGGTGATTAAACTGAGAGATATTAGTTGATCAGAAAATTTTTTTTCTACACAAACTACAGGTGAGGAAATTCTAAGTGACTGGAAAAAGTTTTATGTACTTGTGAATCTGTATTTTGGGTCACTAGAAAAAATAATTTGAATAACATATTTTAGAGGAATGCATTAATACTATATAGTATTTAACCCATGTTACTGTTTTATTTGTGTACATGTGAATAGAGATTGTTTAAAGTAGATGTTTCAATGTAGCCTTTTAAGCCCAAGGGGCTTTTTGACCATGTGATTTTTATGTAGCTCCTTTAAGGTGTATTTTTATCACTAAATTGTCTGATTTTATTCCAGGGAAGGTGAAGTCTCCTATGATTGAGTCTACCACAGACAGAGACAGTCCTTTCCTGGGAAAAACATTATCCTACCAACGTAAAGATTCTAGCACTGTGATACCAGGACTGAGATAATAATCAACTAGACCTTAGCCCACCAGCTGATCCTGAAAAGTTGGCCTCTAACCTTTGTAGATGAGCCAGTTTGAATTCTCCATATCATGACTGCCTTCTCCAGTTACCTAAACTGGAATCTTTTCTTTTCTCTGACTTTCCAATGAAAGCTTCTTTTTCCTGTAAACACACAAATTTTCTGACTTTATTAAATATTACTGAATATGCAGTTTATTTTTATCCTAAATCTGAGCCTCATCCTCTTGCTGAACCCTACTCTGGGAGATATATTGTAGAGTGATGGTGAAGGGGTGAATGATGAATGGATAAATTTAAAAGCAAATGGGGCTATGTAAAATAACCTATGATGTCCAAATGGCAGTGAAAAATTGGCTAAGTTAAAAATAAAAACAAAAATATCCTTAGTAGTACATTATTTTCCACCCTAAATTGTCAGTAATTTGGCAGAAATTGAGTTCGAGTCTATCTGTCTATCTGTATCTATCTATATCATCTGTATCTACATCTATCTATATGCCTATATCTATCTTTTATCTATCTTTATCGACCTACCTAAGTAACTGAAATGCATTACTGCCACTTGTCCCCATTAAATTGAATTAAAGGAAAGGAAAACTACTAGAATCTGTAGCATCGAGCATTTGCTACAACTAGAGGTCTGGGGAAAATGATGACTGTGACTATTATGAGGGGCTGGTAGACCTGGTGCCAATGGTTGGGGGTAATGTTAGTAATGATGCTGAAATGTGGAGATGGATAAGGTGATGGCGGTAGTATTGCAGCTGTCAAGACTGGTGGTTGAATTGGTATCATTGGTGGTAGAGCTGATGGGGTTCGTGGTGGTGGAAATGTTGGAAGTTGTAGAGGTAAAGATGGTGAGTTGGGAGCAGAGCTGGCATTGGAGGTGAGGGTATTGGTGATGATGCAGAAGGTGGTAGTAGTGGTACCAATAATTGTAAAGGTGATGATTGGACTTAGAAGCTTAAAGAAGAGAGGTGATGCCATATGACCTTTACATTTTTTATGTGTCTTTAGTTGGAAACAAATAAAGCTCAGTAAATTTACTTGCAAAGAGCTTTATCAAGCAAAACACTCACTTTGCAGATGCTCTTAAACATTTCCTTAATTACAGATATTAGCATCATGCTGAGCCAAAAAGCACCACTCCTGTCAATTTCAACACAGTGCACAAGTTCTTTTAATAAATATTATTCAACTTCAATTATTGAAAACTTTTTGAGTAAACCTGGTTTCTTCTATTAACATAGTGTATTTGAAAGTTGATTTTTACCTTGAAAGTAATGGCATTTAGTTAGGGATTATCTTTTATCTCTGTTTGCAAAACAGCTGGAAGTATAGCTTCTGAAATTTGATATTTGTCTTCTTGCACTTGACTGTCAAGCAAAATAATTCTTGGTAATCAACAGAATGTACTCTCATAAATTAGCATAAAAATATACCATTGAAAGACTGAATCCACAAGCCTGACCTTCTAGTAGATATAACATATGATTTTTTTGGATTTTCCTTGTTTCCGTGACTATACGTTTGAAATTAAATAAAAACACTCAGAAACATTTTTCCTTCTCATGTTTTCAAGTTAGCTTGCTGCCTTCTCCTTAGCAACAAGTGATTTATTCTTTCGGCTGAGTGAACCAAAATTTCATGCTAAAGAATGGCATGAACTCTGCTCAACAAATTTGTGTTGCTTAAACAACTGAAATATGTTTTCAAATTTTATACAGTTAAGAATCATAGGTATGGAGAAGTACATATTTAATAATTATGGTGTTTGCTTCTAGACTATTCGCTGTGCAGTAGGAATGTATGAGCTCGTGGTAAGTTCTCTCCATTTTATAGATGAGAAGAATGAGTCTTAGGGAATTGTAGTATGTGGCTCAGGCAGGATTTGGACTCACTGGCTACTGGAACCCATAATCTTAACCATGTGACAAGTAGCCTGTCATGTTTCTGCGAATGTGGAATTTAGGTTGGCCTTTTCCTTTCTATTTGGAACACCAAGATGATGTAGTGTTTAACTAGCACATATGTTAGAACAGAACAAAAGATTGACCTCTTGGAGAAATAGAAATCATTTGGAAATTACCTATTATCTTTTGGCTTAGAAAACGCACATTTAAATGAAGAGAATGGGCTGGGAGTTAGAAGTCTCATGTGCTAGTTTTTGGTCCATGGATAAATGAGTGTGGTAGTATAAAAAGCAGATAACCAGACTCAGGAACAGGAGGACTGTCCTCATTTACTGTCAACATGGATGCAGCTGTCTGTGTAGCCCAGTCCTGACTTTCCTTCAGTAACAGTGCATCTTGTGGTCATGCCCTTTCAAATTACACCAGGTCCACATTCAGCGACGGCAAGGCAGCTGTACAATGATCTGCCCCATTCCCTTTTGCTGCATCCTTTGACGTAGGTCTATGGCTCTCTTCCTGTTCCTAGTCAGAGACAGGCTAAGGAAATTTTGTTTAGGATTCTGTGGATTCCGTATCAGTTTCCCCTGACACTGCTTTTTCCCGTCTTGTGTGACAGCTATTTTAATGGCCACAACAAGCGCCATCCTAGTAGGCACTTCGCTTTGCAACACAATCTTGCTTCTCCTCACATCCAGAAATGAAACCTGTTTCTCTGCAGCATTGAACCTGAGCGGGCTTTGTTATTTGTTGGTCAGCAGAGTATAGTAGGGATATTGCGTGAATTCCAGACGCTAGCCCTCTTTAAGCCCATAGTGGTTCATTTTCTTGAACCACTGCCCTGAATTACAGTATACAAAGAAACTTGCTGGAGAATAAGCTACCAGAAAAGGACCAAGACACCCTTCTTCACCGTAATACTGACTTCACTGTAGACCTTTCTATCTGGCCTTTTAGCTACATGCTCTACATGAGGGGCCATAGGAAACACAGGAGATGGGGCTGCCTGGACAACTCACAAAATCATAAAAAGTATTATGCCATCAGTTTTGGGATGGTTGTTATACAGCAGAGGCTAATCAATGCACTCTTTTCTCCATTTTCAGTCAATTGGAAATTAAGTTTCCGCAAACAAAAATGCATAGTTTGGGCCAGATTTGCTGCCAGGATGTCTTCATTGGGAATACAGAAGTTATATGTTGGATATAATAAGAAAATAGGAAAACAAGGAAGATCATTTGTTTGGAGCAGTCTTTAGGAATGTGATTTAAATCTAGAACGGTAAATTAGAATGAGATTGAGGAAGAACTCACATACAAAGATGATGAATATTCATTTTAGCTACTAACCTATAAAAGACCATAATGAAAAGAAAAGTAGAAATGAGAAAATGAGCTTTCATGAACATCGGTAAAAAAGCTTGATGTGCCTGATGAGAACTGAGGGCAGAGCCTGGGTGTTTTTGGAGCATACAGCCTTCTTGGCCTCTGATGACTTTAGGTAGAGCCTGACCTGTACTCTACTGAATTCTGGGATACCTAGAGGCCAAAAAGTCTTCACCAAATCCCCTAAAGTGAAGTTTTGCCAAAAAGTCAGTAAGGGCAGCTGTCTCATCTCATGAGTATGCTAGCCACCATATAGATACCATCTGTGTGTAATAAGGTAGCTCCTCCAGGAAGAATTTTATATCACGTAATTATTCTGTGTGTTGTCTGGACTTGGTTGTTATTACGATTTTTACTTTGTAGCTGAGCCATGGGAAATAAAGGCTTATAAATACAGTAATAGTTCATAAGAGAAAATCCAAGCAATAGGAGAAAGTAAAGCACAACTATAAATGAAACTTGCATCATGCTTTAAGAGTAACACAATGTTGATTTAAATGGAAAACCCTAGAAGATACAGCTGCCTTTTGGGAAGGAATTTAGGTTCTTCCTGCTTTCCATTTTCCACTGGCTTGTCCCTGTCCTTGGGGGACGAGTTTCCAGTCTTACAGGTCTCACGACACTGACTAGGTTGTATGTACTGGGTCCAATATATTTCTCTACATGAAAAGATCACTTACTATCTTCTCTCTCTCTTTTTTTTTTTTGTATGACTTTTGGGCAATGTGTCCAGGCCACATCCTGTTAGCCAAAGCTAAGGCCACCCAATATTCATTTTGCTTTCCTCTCCCACCTGTGTGTACCTAGCAGCACAAACCACGTCAGTATTTTTTAACCTCAAATTGAAGGCTGGGGCTGAGTTTCAATTTTAGTGGCTCCCTTTAGGCACTGTGCCGAAGCCAAAGAATTCCTGCTGAGTTTTATATTGGAGGTTGGGTCCTAACCCTAATTTAGAATAATGAAGTATGACTGTGCTTTTATTGGCCATTGATCCTTCAGCTCTTATAACCTCAGAACCTATCAGAAAGGGAGTGATGTTGGACATCCTTGATTTTTTAACTAAATGTCATCTAATGATTCCCAGATCTTACTCTTACCCCTGCTAGGTATCAGCTGCCATAGAACTTTTGCTTCCACAATTACTGAATGAATCCAAACTTTTAGAGACGAGAAATCTGAGAGATGAAACTTTAAGTCGAGAATTAAATAGAATTAACACACTGATACATCATCTTTTATTGAGGGCATTTGTAGTGATAATTCTTGTCCACTCACAATAGCTTAGTGTCACAGTTGGTCAACATAGGAAAGGGGAGAAAACTATACAAAGTATTTCGCAAAGAATAAGTGACTGTTTTACTTTTTATTACATCATTTAGGATATTTTCTGTTGCAAGTAACTGAGAATTCCCACTCAAATTATTGAACAATAAGGGACATGTATTATCTTACAAAAAAGAAGTCCAGAATTAGGCAAGTTCCAGAGTTGGCTAAAACAGCAATTTTATAACATCATCGAATACCCAAATTCTATTTTTGTACTCTACTATTCACAGTTGTTTTAGTTATTTTCCTCACTGCTGAGAAGAAATACCTAACATCTCAAATTAAAGGGGGAAAGGTTTATTTAGCTCACAGTTGGTTGAAGTTTCAGTCTATAACTGGCTGGCTCCAAGGCAGGGTGATGTGGCAGACAGACTTCGCAGAGAAGAAACAGTTCATGGCAGGCAGAAGATAGCAAAATAAGCAAGGGACAGTCACAGCTCTTTCTGTCCCTCATATCTTATCCAGGATGCTTAGGGTGGGCAGCATGTATACCCTTAATCCTAGTGCCCTTGAGTCTAGCATTGTACCATGAATCAGTCCCAGTGTCACACACTCTAGATCCAGCCACCCCTGAAAAAGCCCCACCTATAACTGCATGAGGCTTTGAGGGGACATCTAGACACAAGCCATAACAACAGTGGGTATACTGGTTTTTGCTTTCAGACTTGTTTTACAATGCATGGCATCTTGTTCAGCAGCAGCTCCCAGTAAAGACCAGTATCCAAAACCAGAAGAAAAAGCAGCCCTCCCTTCTGACTGTTTTGAAGAATGAGAGAGAATTTTCCAGAAGCCTCCTTGCAGATTTCATTTCCTGCCTCACTTCCAGAATTTGGTTGCATTCTCCCTTCTAAACTACTTACTTGCAAGAGGAATGAAACTAACACAATTTGCTAAGATCAGTCAAGAGTCATCCCTGAGTGCTAGGTGTGGCACCTCTTCTGAAGTGTGGGGCTGCCTGAGAGACAACCTGAACAGAGTTTCGGTAGAGCAGGGGACCAAGGGAAGAATAGCAAACCAAGATGTCTATCACGAATGACTCCCAGAGTCAACTTTTCATCTGCCTCGCTGTGTGAAGGACTGCCCAGCCTTCCACGTGTGCTTAGTTGAGTTAGGATTTGCTCTTTGACTGTAGTCACTTCCACCAGAGTTAGAGTTACCCCTGCCTCAGTTTCATACCTCCTTTAACAGTGATAAAGACACCCTTTCACTGAACTGTCTTATGCTAGCACAGGCTTCAGTCATTCGAGGGACTCGAAAGATATTTTTTCTCCTTTTCCCTTATCTTATTTTTACTTTACCTCTTACCTACTGCAAAACATTTGTTAATAAAAAAGAGTAAAAAATAACATGAATTCCACCAAAATCCAAAGGAACAACACCCTTTTCTGCCTCTAAACCCAGATTCCCAGGATGTTTAAATAACTTTGACAGGGCTAATTCTAACATAATTGTTCAGAAAGTCTCTGTTCTTTCTCTAACATGGAGGGATCCTATATTAGTTTCTTATTATTGCTGTAAGAGATGACCACAAAATAGGGACTCAATACACATTGACTGCCTCATAGTTATGGAAGTCCGAAGTCTGAGATAAGTCTCACTGTGTTAAAATCAAGGTATCAACAGGGCCGCGTACTTTCTGGAGGCTCTAGGCGAGAATGAAGTTTCCCGCTCTCGCCCATTCATATTCCTTTTGCTGGTGGCTGTCGCCAAACTTGCAACATGACACAGTTTTTCTCACGGTGCCATTTCTCCCTTTCTTTCTCTTCTGTCTGTTCTGCCACCGAGGACTCCCATGAGTTTTCCATCTCGAGGTCTGCTGATTAGCAACCTTCATTCTACCTGCAAGCGTCAGTTCTCCTTTGTGATGGCAAAGGTATATTCATAGGTCCTGGAGATTAGGAGAGAGGCCTGTCGGGGATCACTGTGCCACCTAAAACAGACACGATTTTCATCCCTTGGGTGTGAAGGGCTGCACTGACAGTCTATGGTATGAACATGGACTCCAGATGTGAATATCAGCCTCTCCATTTACTTCTGTATTTGTGTAGCACAGAAACTTGGACAAATTTCATAACTTCTCTAAGATTTGGCTTCCTCATGTATAAAATGAAATTGATATTTATGTACAAGGATTACTGTAAGAATTTAGTGAGGTCATATATGGAAAAACCTACAACAGTGCCTATCTCAGAATATGTATTCATTTATAAGGTATTATGACCATCCCAATTATCTATGAAAATGTGTTAGTATTATGTAATCATTGCTTCTGCTAATAGATGTTTGGATTCCAATGTTAGCCTTCCTAGCTATATAATTAATTGGCTATAAAATTTTCCTGAGATTAACTTTTCTCACCCATGAAATGGGAATAATAAAACTCTCTTTATAGGGATAGGTAAACATCTGGTCAAATTGGTATTTTTCACAAAAATAATTGAATTTTAATAATGAATAAAGCATCTTATTCAATGTCTAGAAAATTTCAGGGGTCATCCAACAGGTAAAGATTTTTTTTTGTTTTGTTTTGCTTGCTTTTTCAAGACAAGGTCTTGCTGTATAATTCAGGCTGGCCTTGAACTCACAGTGATCCTCCTGCCTCAGTCTCCCAAGTGCTGAGATTACAGGTATGCACCACCATGCCTGGTTGGCAAATGTTTTTAGTGTGGATTATTATACAAAATAATGGATTTCACTTTGGTACATTTGTGCATGTGTTTTTGATCATTTCATCCTCCCATTTCTCCTTTTGCCTTGCTCCTGATTTCCTTCCCCTTCTCTAAGTCTCCCTTCTACTTTCATGTCACTTTTTTTTTTCTTTTCCCCTCGATTTCACATAGGAGAGAAAACATGCAGTACTTGCTTTTCTCAGTCCGGTGTGTTTCACCTAACATGATGATCTCTAGTTTCTCTCAGGAAAAAATTTTATGCTACAATTGGTACCAAAGAAGAGAAATTTAATCTGCCCATGCTATTGGCTATGTTTTCTGCTTTTTTCTTCCTTAGATAAAATGACAGGCAAAAATATAACCCCCGTAAGGGACAAAATAGCTGTACTTCCTGAATTCCCACGTTTGTAGAATCAGGAGAGATTCTTGCTATTCAGTTATGCCTGGCTGAAGACAGAGCATTTTCTTCTATGATGTATATGTCACTTCTCATTAATTGTGAGAGGCCAGCTCCTTTAGAAACCAGGGTAAACAGAGTAGTGTATTGGATTAGATCTCTACGGTGAATAAATTTATTTTCTAGTAAGTGTAAAAAATGAGCAAGGCCAAAACCTCCCAGAGCAGAAAATGTCACAGTGATTGCTAATATATTACTGCACAGAGAAAGGCCTAATAAAACCCCTATTAGGATGTCATACCTGCTTACTACTGAATTCTCCAGAAAGTTTATTTGATACGTCTAAGCCAATTATCAAAGTCTTAGTGATAAGAGGCAGCTCACTGGGCCTGAATGTGTCAGAATAGAATGACTAAATTGTGGGAATTCATGGGCCTCTGCTTTGAATAATTAACTTGGTTCTTTGTAGAATGCACACACTTTGAAAACTAATTTTCTCTTTGCACAAAGCATTTTGCCCTTATGCTGCCTTTGAAAAGTAAACTGTTTAGCTGTAAGGTTATTCCTTTCTCATTATATTGACTTGTGCATTCTTCCCTGTGTTCTCACCTCACCCTTCACCTCGCTCTTTGTCTTGGTGGCATCATTTTGATCAGGCTGATGTAGTTTTTAGTTGGATATGTGGTATGCAATGATATTTCCTCTAAATGGAATTTAATCACTTTCTCTACAATGATATTATAATGCTTTGCCTGCCTTTGCAATTTTTTATGACCAAAACTCCAACTTTGTCTTTAAAAGATTTGAGGACTTTTTCCCCATGGGGGAAAAGCAGAAGTGTTGGTCATATAAATAATCGTATGGGTAAAAGCCAGAATTGATTTGAAATTTGAAACTCAATGATTTGGACTACGCGGGGTAACTAGTTTATATAAACAACCACACGAATCAGAGATTTTTTTCTTTTCTGTAAGTTTTTCCCCTTAAGTGGGCCAAACAGCGCCCTTGCTTTGGAGTAAGGGCATGGGTTGACCTATGCCAATACATTAAAAAATAATATATGTGTATGTATATGGAGACCTCATGTTTTGTGTAGCCCCAAGGTTGATCTCACAGTTGACTTCATCAGTGTTGGGCATTGGCCTCATCCTTTCAGACTTCACTGCCTTCCTGAAGTTATGCTGGGTTCCTTTGGAGACATGATGGTCTCTTGCTCTGAGAAAACAGTCATGGGGAAGAAAACGTGGATAGGAACTCTAGGGTGATAGGGTGATAGTGTTTTGGGTTGTTACGTGATCTAGGACTTCTTTGTGTACCTTTGTTAATGACAATTAATGGCAGGTGGCTGTGAAAGGGTTATGAAATTCAATGAGAATTTAATGTTTATTAGAAGTAATACAGTATAGTATGCATGCTCAAGTTACATTAATGGGTGACTTATTCTTATGCAATAGAAAAGAAACCTTCCAATCTGATCCTAAGCATTACCTTTTCCCCAGAAAAATAAGTTTCCCTGCATCTTGGCCCATACAGACAGCTCCCAATAAAATCTTATAGGAAGAATTAAACCTCAGTTTAAAATAAATGACAAAATTGAAAAGGTTCTGCATGTGGTTACTTTTCTTTCATATTCACACAAATAATCAATAAAGCCTATGAAAACGGTTTAGCCCAATGGTGTTCACAATGAGGTGAATCACTGAAGTCTTTGGAGACTGATTCTCAGGACTCATAACTTTTATCTAAATAGAAGAATATACAAATGTATGTGGAAAAACATGTCAATATCCAATCTTTTCTCTTTTAGGTCTATTTTAAAATGTCCTATGCAAACTGGAAAATTGTTGTAGAAATAACTTTCCCTCTTGCTTTCTTCCCTCTGTTAACACCTTTTGTTGTGGTCACTGCATTATTAAATATCTACCATAGGAAACAAAAGAAAGCAAAGGCCAAAGTCCTCTAGATTCTTAACTACTGCAACTGTATGGACTGATATGATCCTGTAGGGTGATTCTCAGGGAGAGTAAAAATAAAAATGCTTGAGGACAAAATTATTCTCTCTCATTTAAAAATATGCTTTTGGGAAGAAGTTGGTGATGATCATAAAAAGCAAATAAATGATAAGATGTCACAATTCCAAAAATGATTGAGAATCACTGCTCTGAGAACTTACATTCTAAAGAAAGCATCCCACATCTGTACAAGTGTCTCTTATACATATGCTAATCAGCTCCACTGATAATTTTAGCTTTTGGTTTGTTTTCTTCCTGTCGTTATTTTATGTTCTTATTTGCTAGACTTCATATGAACATCCGGCGCAGGGGAGGTGGGAGGCGGAGCACACTTGCTTATCATTCAAGTTTGGGAGAATACACAATGGTCTTTCACACTAAGATGTTTTTCTTCATGAGGCAGAATTTGTTGAAAACTTTTGAATTTATAAGAGTTTGGGGTGAATGGAAGATATCATTGAGTCCTGCATAGATTTATATCTCCATTCACATTAAAATATTTAAATACTTCTGGTCATAATGACCTGACTCCTTTACGTCTTTTCTAAATGGACTGTATTAAGACAAAATACTTGAAGTGCAGCATTGCAGCAAATCCATGAACTATTTATATTCTTGCTCTCTTCTGGCTCTTGAACTTAGAGAAACTTTTCTTTAACAGTGGCCCCTGTTAAGGTTTCTTAGGCCATCCCTGAAGCAGCTCTCAGAGGCTGATAAAGACTTCACATTGAAAACAGAGACTTCCCAACCAAATCCTTTTGAGAATATGACCATTAGGACAGCATTTGGGTACCCAAATCCACCTGCAGAATCCTGTCCTTTGTGCAACACAGATTGAGCAGTTCAGTCTGTCAGACTACTTCTCTCTAGGCCTTGCCTCCTCAGGAAAGCCAAGCCTGCCTTCCTGGGTTTCACCTTTTGCTTTATTGCCTCCCTTAGGCTGTGGCATCATATTTAATTTGCTTTTCTGATTTGGTCTCTCCATCTTTCTCAGCTCTCTTCTGCTTTCTGATTTGGCCCCTGTTCACTTTATTATTTCATACTTTTCTTTGACTTCCTGCCTGAACTCTCCCCTGAGCCCAGTCTCTTGGCCCCGCCTCTCACTAGCAAAACCCAACTGAAAGCCAAAGGGCGAGGTGCTTATTTATGTGGGTTAGTTTTTTAGGCCTCTAAGCAGGGTGGAAGAGGGTGAACAGAGGGCCTGGAGAGGTCTAACATGTTGAGCAAAATTCCCGGCACACAGCTATTAGTTTTTGTACCCTTTGTTCTCTTTTGCTTTCATATGCAGAATTCTAATGACATTTATTTTCCTATTTTCTTTTTCTTTTCTTTTTTTGCGGCACTGGAGATTGTTTTCCTATTTTCTTTAGTTAATGTTTCTCAAAAGAGCAGAGTGCTCTGAGTATGTAATAAGTGTTGATTATTATCTTAAGACATTCAGATATCTAGGCCTTGACTCTACCTGTAAAACTGTAAAAGGGACAGTTTTATGCCTTTGCATCTATACTCAATGACTTCTCTTCCTGAGGGTCAATCTTACAGCATCTTCCTAAAGTAGCTGTCTCAGTGAAAAATCACGTTAGGGCAGGCTGCTCTTGCTGTATAAGACCCTCTTAGGGCTTGATAAAGTGGAATTTACTTGGAGGAAGAGCACATTCTCAGTGATCCTAGGAGAGGAGGATTATCATGTCTGTGATGTGTACTTCTCCTGCCTGAAAAATGCTGACTGGAATTTTTTGATTCCTTTAGTTTCAAGACTTTTCAAGATATATCTTTTCAAGATATATCTTTAGATAAAGTAGCTTGGCGTATTTTACTCCAAAGTACATAAAAGCTTGACCCTATCTCTGTACATTTAATTGTATTTTAAAAAATCTCTGTCTTAATGAACATTAGTTCATTTTAATTAGAGCCTGAATTTATGAAAGCATTATTGAATTAGAATTTTCCGTGTGGTGCTTTGTGTAATTGAGTCTACAAAATATGTTTTGTTTTATTTTCTGTAAGCCAAACGTTCAGACAATTGGGAAAAGGGAAAGATTGATGGCATATTTGTTTTCATAGGTACCACATCCTCAACTCACTAGATCACACTGCAGTGACTTGGCTTTTGAAAGGTTGTGGTGCTGGGGCTACCGATGAGTCCTTACCTTTGGAAAAAAGGTGGTCTCAGGAATTTTGATTTTATATTTTGAGTAAAGTTGTGCCACCTAAAAAAGGAAGGAAAACCTTAGTTTTAATTTAGGTGATATAGTCTGTCTTCTGTTGCTACACAGTCTAAATCACTTATGAAAAAAGGAATTTATTCCTCACAGCGCTGCAAGCTGGTAGTTGTGAGATTCGGAGGCTGCATCTGGTAAGAGCCTTCTTGCTCTGCAGAGTTCCAAGATGATAAAGGAAGGGCATCATGTGGAGAGACAGGACAAGCTTGCTAGTTCAAATCTCTCTTCCACTTCTTCTAGAGCCACTAATGCAATCTTGGGACAGGTACTAATTTCCTCCCCAAAACTCAGCTCCAAATACCATTAACCTATGACTTCAGGGATTAAGTTCCTAAGACATAAATTCCGGAAAACTCCCAAACCATAGCATGTGACAGGGTCATACATGATCAAGTTATACAAAACATGTCCCAGAAAAGGAAACTAATTGAAGAAAAAAAAATAGAAAAAATATTAAGTATAGTATTTTTGTGTTTGACTTTTGTGCTTTTAATTTGATAGCTCTATATTTTCCTGTTAAAATGGTTTGCTTTATTATAGTTTATTTCTTTCTCTTTTGGATATATAGGTGTTTGTGAAATCCTAAGTAAGTCCTGATTTTTTTTAAGTCTATATAAATTGACCAGATATAGCTTTACAAAAAACATTTAAGGAGCAAGTCTTTTAAAATTACCCTAAAACTATTAGAATAGAACCCTGTTATAAGGATTTGAGGATCGGTTTGGTTTTGGTAATAGATGTTAATCATAGTACGTATATTTCTATTTTGGGTGATATAACTTCGGTTCATGTTATAACTGACTACATATATACAATCTGGTTGGCAAACCTAAGCATTGATTGAGCTTGTGATGGGGACATTTTAAGTAACGTGGCACAAGAATTCTTCAAGCAGGACAGATAAAGGTGTCAGTGGCCTGAGAGATTCTACAAAGCATTACTTATATACTTGGCCAATTCTTAGAAAGCTGTACGCTAAGGGCTCCACTTTTAGTACAGAACCAGTGCACGGGCTTTGGGTACTATCCTTACGGATTTATCTCGTCTTCCTTTTGTCCATTTTCACATTTATGATGTGACTGTAATCTAAGGTCTATATGCATGATAGGTCTTGACTACCAGTCAGGATCTTGCAAAACTTCTGGATTCCATCATGTGCCAGTCCTCAGAAAACCAGACTTTTCATACAGTCCTTCAAGGGGCAGACAAATGATGCAGAATCAGGGAAAAGCCGTTAAGTTCCCTGTGTAGATTTTGTGTTATGTTTAAAATAAAATAAATACAAACCTGTGCTTATTAAAAATGAAGCTTTCTGTTCCTATGGAATAAAATCCAGTCTTAGCTACTCTTTTCTTGGGATCTTAGGAAGTGAACCAAATTCTCAGCCTATTTGTTTTGTAAAGTGCTTTTGAATGCATATTTTAAAAAGTATGGTATTGTCATTATGCAATTAAAAAATGGGTGGCAAGGAATTTTTAAAAAATGGTTCCTCTTTAGAAATGTGTATTTGTCTATATATCATTGATCCTTAATAGCAAACACTATCTGCTTTGTGACTCTTAGATTATAGTTGTAGTGACCTGTGTGAATGAAATCAGTTTTGCAACATGAATGCACACTGAAGATCAAAAGAGGAAGAGAAGAATATAATGAGTAAGTAAGAGGTTTATTAGGTGTAGTTATATTCAATAGAGTGTACATCAAATGCATGCTAGCAGACTCTTTTTTAAAATAGCAAAATGAGATAAAAAATGCATTCTCTTGAGGGACAACACTCAAATAAGTGCGAGCAAGAGGTCGTTCAAATCTGGAAAGCCATTCTGAGCAGCAATGGTGAGGCTAAATCACCACCTCTCTTACTTTTTAATAACCTCTCCAGTACCCAGAAGCTTTTGTAAAGCCAGAAAGCTGTTTGTTTATTTAAAGAAGCTCATTATATAAGGATTCTGCACCTATCCCTTAGCAAATCCTAGACAATCTTGCTTAGAGCCTTACAGAATTTATTTTCCTCTTTAAATCTGCAAACAGACCTAGTGGATCAATTTTTTCTTTCTTTCTCTTGGACATTTATTGTCAGTCCAGATTCTCCAGTTGACCCCTGAAGCACTAAATTTTAAACAAGAGGGTTTGTTCAGACAACCTGCCAGTGTTTGGGAAGGTCACGATCACACCACTGCCTGTGACTTGTGGCCTATGTCTCTGCGTGATGTGAATCAGGTAGCTTCATTCACTGGAACGGGTAGGAATGACTTGAAGCCCCCCGGTGCTCATTGCTCAGTTCTGACCCATTAACATGAACGGTGGTCAGGAGGGCCAGCATTTCTTCAGGTTATGTCCAGTGGTCATATTGTCCTTATAGCTTCTGATGAGCAGCTGGTGCTTGGCCAGCCTTGGTTGTGTATATAAATGAATGACCCCGCAAACTTCTAAAAGTGTGACAAACGCTTTGTAGTTATTAAGGCTATAGTTTTACATACACTTACATAGTTATTTGTTTGATGTATCTAGTCTTCCCACCTTGGCTGTGCTTTAGGATCTCTTGGGGGGTCTTTAAAAAACATTTAGTATGGGCTGAATTTCTGGAGATTTTGATGTAATTAGGCTGGGATTAGATTTAGATGTGTGTTGAAATTGCCAGTGCTTGCTGGGGGATTTTCATATGCAACCAAGTTTAAGAACCGCTGCTATTGAGTCTACACTCTGTAAGGAGGACTCTGTCTTCTGCTTATCCTTATATTCCAGCGTTTAGTTAAAAGCCTAGCATGTTGGTGGTCAATAAATGCTTGTTGCAATATTTAGCAAAATTTGAAAACAAAGCTTCTAACTCTTAAGGACAGCACACACAAAATAGCATTAGATGAATTGGGCTTTTTCTGGAGATGGTTCTGTTTTGTGGTCCAACTCAGGTGACCACAGCATCGTGCTGCGGAAGGGTGCTGTCCCGAGGTGTCCAGTGCTCATCTCAGACACTGTAGATCTCATGGCTCTGGGAGATTTAGAGGCACTGTTCACACTGATCTAGTTCAGTGTGGATGGTCTGATGACTGAGTGAAAAACTCTCAGAAAAAGGTATTTTTGAAACCCAACAGCTTTTTAAAACTTCTAATCAGAAGGAAAATTTTAAAGCTTGGAGATTTTATATGAAAGGCTGCTTGACTGTTAATTAGGTGAGCATTAGGAGGAAAAAAAAGAGAAAAAAAGAAGGTGATATCCTTAGTAAATGAGGAGAAAAATGCTTGCACAGTAGTAGATCAGTAGGTAATTGAAGGAAGAGAAGAAATGAGCAGGGGAAAATTTCGGTCTAGGGTTATGTGATTTACTAAGAAATGCAATTTTTTTTTAAGAAGAAAAAGCTGAGGTTTTAATTTTTATACTATCATTTGGAAACGATTGAATTTATGTGAAATATAGCACCTTTGGAAAGATACAGCGTAAGTGGTGAGATTGTGAGCTGCAGTGTGAATTCTGACCCCCCTGCAGTTTCGGCTTTTGCTGGTGACCTTGGCATTCTTCCTTTCCCTTAGAGGCACCTGTCTGCTTCCTTCACCAGGAAGAGTAAAGCAGCCTTGCTATCTCCGTGGAGAGAGGGCAACAGGGTGGATGACTCTGGAATGAGAGGCTGGTGCCAGGTGTCATCTGCTGTTAGGGCTTACCTAGAACACCTGTGAACAGAATATCAACACAAAATGCTTCTGGAGCTTGTGAGAAAGGAGTCATCACTCAAAGAAGGCCTGCTCCAGCCAGCTGGTTGACCTCATTCCTGTCCCCCAGAGATACAGGAGGAAGATTTAAGCAGGCAGTGTTTGACCATGGCGTGGCCTCTGAAACGAACACAAAATTCTTCGTAGCCAAGCAGCATAAAAAACTTGGACAGATAGAATAGAAAACTCTGTATCTTTTAAAATATCTATGAGGATTCATTCTTTTTTGGTTATTTTGACAATCAAAAATTTAAAAAATGCTACTCTGAATATGTGATCTCTTTGGTTGAAACTTCAGTGACTCCCTTCAGTGAGTAAAGGCTTTAAATATTAACAGGGGTGATGTTGAGTGTTTCTAACAACCATCATGGCATCAAGATGGGCAGTGGTGTAGAAATGGAAAGTGGATCAGAGTCCTCAGTCCCAGATATTGCCAATTAATTGCGGGGTGGTGAGGACATCTGAGAGTCCCCATGGAGGGAAGGTAAATCAGCAGTGAAGGATGCAACTAGGGATGCAACTGATGTAGATGTACTTTGTAACAACGCACTGCAAAGAGCTAGTGATAAGCCCAGCCTATTAGTAAAAATTTTTCCTTTACCTAGACTAAGCCCATATCCTTGCTCATTGCCTGCTTTTCATTTTATGTGCCCATCTCCAGCACTGATGAACGAATTGCAAGTCTCTGAATATGTTAGGTAGTTTTCCATCCTCCTACCTTTGCATACTACTTCTCTTGACTCAGTGCTGTTCTCCTTGAATTTCTATAAAACCTCCCCCTCTTCCTTCAAGATTGCTCAATTCTGGAGTGTGCTGGTGCAGGCTAGGAGGCTGAGGCAGGAGGATGACAACTTGGTACCCAGACTGGGAAATTTAGGAACTTAGCAAGACCCTGTCTCAACAAAAAGGAGGACTGGGTGGGGAATGTATGGAGATGTAGCTCAGTGCAAAGACCCTGAGATCAATCTCCAGTACAGGGAAAAAAGACTGCTCAACTATCCCATCCCCACAGCAATGAGGATTTTTCCCCTTGGCTCCCCTTTATTCTTTATATATACCTCTAATATAGGAGCCATCATACTGCAGAGCTCACCAATTATTTACATGCCAAGCTCTTCACTGGACTGAATTCCTCTCAGGGCACAAATTGGGTTTTCACATTTCTATCTCCACAAGTAGGAGATACTTGATGAATATTTGCCCAAAGAACCAATGAATATATTCTTTTGTGTAAATAGAGGACATTCAGTCAGCATTTTCTTTCAGGAATAATTTATACAGTCAAAACCTTGTTTTTCCTTTCTCAGTTTTATCATGAAGGTTAAACACTAAATATTTAAATCTTTCTCCAAAGAACTTTTTGTCTTCTTTTTGATCAACTTTACTGTGCCTTTTAAACTTTTGTTTGTTTTCTCTTAATTAAAAAAAAAGTAGAATGACCAGTTCTGGACACAGAACACATTCAAGGTGCAACCTATGAATAGAACATTGAAGGGTTAGTTTTCAAGTTCTTGTAAGTCGCACTCCTGCCAGGGTGCTCCACAGTACTTTTCTTTTGTTCCTCATGACAGTACTTTATTGGTGACTCAAATTTAATTTGTCTACTCTGACCCTTGCTGGGATTATTTGTGACTGGGTCCTTGCTTGTTTTCCTATCTCCATTTATCCATGTCTGGTTGTCTCTCCAAATACTCCAGCTTGATCGGTTCCTTATTTTTTCCTGTTCTTAGGAGGTATGTATTCTGGTTGTCAGGACTGCTCTGCCTTTTATTCTTCTTTCAGGGGTCTGTGAACTTGTTTGATTTGCTCACAGCTTTAGAATTGAGAAGCTTACTCTTGATAGAAGCAGTCTGCTCATTGGCTGATTTGATTAGAGTAGAGGCGCTGTCTCAGTTACCGTGGCACCCTCGATAGAAGCCACGGATTGGACATGAGTTCCAGTAGGAGATGTGCATTTATGTCCACAGAACATAGTAAACCCCTTGAGATTTTGGCTTTTTGCCATCTCACTTGTAAACCAATTGGGTAAAAGAAAAAAAAAGTAGAACGCAAATGGTGGTGACGGGGGGCTGGGTAGCACAGGTAGAACGGCACAGTGAGAAGTGCATTGTTTCTGAAGCTTTTCTATTTGCTCTGCCACTTCTTGCCTGTGTGACTCTGCACTAGGCATACAACTTTTTAAAGCATTAATAATCTCATTGGCTTAACAGTGAAAAGATGGCATCTACCTCGTATGGATTTCGTAAACATTGAATGTACTCATGCTTGTTCATAAGGGACTTAGCACTATTTCTGGCATGTAGGAAATGCTCAATAAAAGTACTTAATCTCATCAAATATGAATTTACTATTGATTTCCCAATAGAATCTTTGTCTGAATACAGTTTTCTTCTCCCTTCCCTACTTCTATCTGTAGTTAGCAATCTTAAGAGAGCTACAGTCTGCATCTTTTACAGAAGTCAGTAAGGGCTTCCAATATAAAGCTGCATAATAGAGACCCAGGGATCTCTGCAAGGCTCTTCCTGAGGGGCTGGGAGGCCAAGCATTCACAGAAGTGGGACAGGTGAGCAGCTGTTGCCCTCCCTCCTTCACCACAGAGAGCAAGCTCTTTTTTTTAAACTTGTTTTACATACCAGACTTTCACCTTTGTGTTTGTTTAAGGAGCATTCTCGAAGCCAAAGAAAGAAAGTTAGAAAATTCCCTCCCAGCATGAGAATGAGTGATTTTGAATGTAGAACATAATGATAATTTGATTTCTACCATTATTTTGTGAATGCTGCATTAACGATTTGGGGGAATTGCATTACAAGTTGCCTCATCCAATGATGTAATAATCAAATAAAAGGGATTCTAATCCTATTTAGTCAGCTTCTCTCTGTTGTTCTTTGTCTGCTTTGAGAGGACTGTCAAATCGAATTTGCTGTCCTCTGTGTTTGCCAAAGTTTATTATTTCAATTTACAGCAGCAGAGATGTTATAACCCGGTCTTTCATGTGCTCGGTTGTGTTAGCTCTGATATTGTGCCAATCTGCACAAGAGAGTAATTACGGGACGATGGGCCTTCCTTTCTTTCAAGAAAGCAAGCAGCAGGTTGTTCAGATGTCTGGAGGGCTGTGTGTTGGAGCCTGTAGGCAGAATTGGGTAGAGGGATTTAATCTTCTTTTCCTATTCACACACACCTTTAAGAAATCCCAACAAAATACTACTTAAATATTTTTACAAAGTCACAAATAGAGTAATACCAGGTAAAAAAGGCCTATATTTTAGGGATAAGACTAGACTCTGAAAGCAGTTAATTCATTCACCATAAAGCAGGTAGAACTGGGTTTCTAATGATGTCAAGACAGAGCAAGAATTCAGAATGAAATCTCCAGAAACTCACGCAGAAGCTCCCAGTGTTGCCTACAATCTGTTCTGTAGCTACTTCAGTCAACTCGTCAGCTGTGTTTGGGCCACAAAGGAGATTAGGCCCTGCTCTCCCATCTGCAGTCTAACAGTGAGCCCTGATGCCTGGATGTGCCCGTGTGATACCAGCTGAAGCAAACAGGGAGGAATTTTTTTTATTAACGCTTAAAATCAATAGCGGCAATATATGCTTGCTGTAGAAATTCTAACTATGTAGGACTTCATTGGTAAATTCCCTGGTTTCCTATTTCTCATTCCCTGAACATCATTTTTCAAAGTAATCATTGATAGTATTTGAAAGTATTTGAAATCAGATCTATCCAGACCTTTCCTTTGTATAGAGAAGTATGCATATACACATGGGCCTTCCTTTCTTTCAAGAAAGCAAGCAATACTTACACACATGTACATGTAAATAAAT
>RJWT010001324.1:0-49443 GCA_004365215.1 Cuniculus paca | reverse complement strand
GGGATCAAGTGCATCAGTGGACAGTGGTAAGGGCACAGAGCACCTGTGTGCCCTGCAGTGCCCCTTGCCTGAGGACTATCAGAAGACTTCCTGGACCTCTGAAAACCACCTGAATTATCTGATGTCACTACACTGGATTATTATATGGCAATATTTTAATAAATATAGTCAATAAAGGTGAGCATTTAATGAGGCTTTAAATTTTATCTATCACACTCTTTTTTTTTAGAGACGAAAAATCCAAGTCTAGCATCCAGGTCACATTGACAGCAGTAAGCACTGGAATACTGTGCAGTGTTGGTGTTCTAATAGCAAGCTCAGGGCTTTAGTTCAGAGGAGGGCTGACTGGAGAGCTCTAGAAGCCTGAAACCCAGGCAAACTGAGAAGATCTTTTGGAAAGAATTTTTTTGGGAGGAAATCTTTTGTTACAATCTGCAAAATCTGTGCATCATAATGGTACTAAATAGAAGTGGCTCATTCCAGTAATCCCTGCCCCAGAAAGTACTTCTGTGACAACTTTCATGGCATAATCCATGCCTTCCCTTGAAGCAGAAGAAAAAAACAATAACAACAACAACAAAAAAAAAATGGAAGGCAGTCTGTGTTCTACTTTGGGTTTACTAGAATTCCTAAAAAGGAAGGCATTTTTTATTTCTAGAGAGTTAAAATAAATACATTTTATAAAACCAAATAATGGGAATTTATTGACCTCTTTAGATCCTACCATGTTTAACTCAGTTTTCCTTTCTTCTAAGTTATATTTTTAAATACTGCCAAAAGAAAAGACAAGTGAGGATGGGGATGGAGCCATGAGAAAGAAAAGACTACAGGATCCTAAAAGAAATTGAGCTTAGATTTAAAAGAAATCAGGTAGCTGTAGTAACAGAAATTCAATTCTTCTCTTCCATGGTGATTAACCTTAATTGTCAATTTGATTGGCTTGAGAAAAGCCCAGGAGATTAGTAGACCATACTTCTGGCTGTGTCTGGATAAGTTATGGATCCATGAGCATGGGAATTATGTCTTGTCCTTGGTCTCTTCCTCTGGTGCTTTTCTCTTGCTCTTTTCTTCCTAGCTGCCATGAGGTTAACAGCTTTCCTCCACCACAGTCTTCTGCCATGGTATTTCTGCATCAGACCATCGACTGAAACCTCCGAAACTATAAGGCAAAATAAACCTTTCTTCCTTTAAATTGCATACGTCAGGTGTTTTATCCAAGCAGTGAATATCTTACCAATACATCTTTTATTATATACTTTTTAATCAACCTATACATCTTCACAAAGTGTCTTGTATGTTCATCATAATATATAAAAAGATATAACCACAATTCCCATATTCAAGAAAGGAAGGTGGAAGTGGCAAAAAGACACACAACAATTTTACTTTTTAGAATAATATTTCATAAGTACCAAATGATTGATGTAGATAATCAATAATCAATTATATCTCTAATCAATAATCAATTATATCTCATATATGCCCACATGTGTCTTTATTGTTACCAACCTGGTACCAGCCACCATCGTTGCTTACCTTGAACAGTATAGAAACGCCCCTAAATGGCTTTCCTTCATCTTCTCTTGCTTTCTGAAATCTTTTCATCTCCAAAGCATCAAAGAGATCTTTTCATAAAGTCCACATCTACTGTGGAACAGACACACTTCAAGTCAGTTAAAGGCCTCCTATTACTTTCAAAGATAATTTCAACATTCTTAATGTAGCTCTTTATCCCTGCTTTTCCCTTAGGCCTTATCTCTTAAGTGCTCTCTCCCTCACCCATCCTGCTCTAGACATTTTGGGCTTTTCTCTATTCTTAGAATGCTCCAAGCTCTTACCAGTTTCAGGACATCAGAAGCCACACTGTTCCCCCTGACTGCAACCCACAGCTCCTCTTCCCCTCCCACTTCATTCTACTTATCAATCAAGAAACAATTTAAAATGTTATCTTTTCAAGGAGACCTTCTAGGAGCTGTCATACTAAAATGTTCTTCCATTATCATTTCTCATAGTATCTTCCAATTTTTCTTCACATAATTTATTTCAATTGACTACATGTTCCAGGAAGACAAGAATGTCAACCTGCCTTGTAACAAATGTGATATTTTATAAATATTTGCTCAGTAAGGTTTTTCAAAAGAATTTTTGAATTTAGAGGTCAGAGGAGATATCAGAGCACTAGCAGTTGAAGTAGTAAGGGAAGACTACGAAGGACCTGGAATTACAGTCACATCCTGAAGATTAAGAAAGAGTAGTAAATAAGAGAGACAATAGAAGAAATTATGAATCTCTTATTTAAAGGGGTACTTTGGTTATGATTATAAGGCTGAACAAAAAACAGTTCTATTTTTAGGTTATTTCCATTCATCTGACTTTTTACAGAAACTGTTGCTAGACAGCAAATCAATTTTCAAAAAATTAATCTACTTCTTTTGACTATAATCCAGACAGCTACCATGACATTATTATCATCAATTTGCATGTCTAGGCTAACATTTAAATAGAAAGCCAATGTAGATTTAAAGTAGTTTCAGCACAGACTTTTAAAAAACCGATTCATAAAAGCAGTGGTGAGAAGGAGCAAACAGGTAAGGTAAAGAAGACGTGTGGGCAGAGCCTATATTGTTGGTGGGGAAACTTACATATAACTTGAACTTCTCTGCTAGGCAGCTTCTAAAAAGCATGAATTTTTGAAAACATTTAATTGACAAATAAGTGGTAAGAAGTTGTTTATATGAGGCTTCATCATATATAATTGGGAAAAAATGTATCTATCATAAAAGGGGAGATAAAGGCTGCCTTCTCAAAACAAAACTGTAACATCAAAACTTATGGAAGGCAACAAATGCAGCCTACATTTAAAAAGAAAGGATGTGGCCAATATGCTCATCAATAGATGAAAGGATAAATACAATGTGACACATAAACACAATGGAGCACTACTTGGTCATAAGAAAGATGAATTTCAGTCATTTGCAGGAAAATGGATAGTTCTCTAGACCATAATGCTAAGTGAAGTAAATTAGAAACAGGAGGACATATTACATGGTTTCTCTTATATAAGAAACCAAAAATTAGCAAAAGAAAATAGCAGAGATTAGAGAAGTGGAACTGAAAATATCAACTAAACCAAGAGTATTTTAAAAATAAACAAAATTGACAAATCTTTAGCTAAAGTAACCAGTAGAGAGGGACACACAGAAAGTTAAATAAATAAAACCATAAATGAAAGAGGAAGCCTCACAACTGATAGCAAAGAAACAAACAAACAAAAAGATCTCAAGAGGCTACTATGAAAAATTATGTATAATAGCAAATTGGATAATCAAGAAGAAATGGGAAGACTGAAACATGATGAAATAAGAATCTCTAAAGAACAATGAGTTAGCAAATTGAAGCAACAGTCAAAGCTTCCTATCATTGAAAAGCCAAGGACCAGATGACTTGGGCAAATTCTATTAAACATTTTAGAAAAAAACCACTGCCAATCTTTAAACTTTTCTAAAATATTGAAAAGGAGGGAATACACTTCCAAACTAATTTTGCAAGACCAGTATTAACCTTATAGCAATGCCAGAAAAAGTGTAAAAGAATATTATAGACCTTTCCTAGAAAGAAGACATAAAAATGGCTAACAGTTTGTTAAAAAAATTCTCACCATCACTAATCAGGGACACACAAACAAAAGTCACAATAGGCTATCACTTCACATTTGTTAGGATAGTTGTTATACAAAATGATGAGCAATAACACACTTGGAAAGGGTGCAAACAAAAGTGAGTCCTGGTAGGCTGTTAGGAATTGGTACAACCCCATTATAGAAAATAGCATAGAGACTCCTCGAAAAATTCAAAAAAGAACTACTTCAAGATCCAGCAATACCACTTCTGAGCATATATCCAAAAGAATGAAAATCACTATCTTGATAAGACATCTGCATTCCCAGGTTCATTTCAGCATTATTCACAATAGCCAAGATATGGAAATAACCTAAGTATTCATCGATTGACAAATGGATACAGAAACTATACTGTATATATGCAAGAGAGTATTATTCAGACATAAAAAAGAATAAAACTATCCCCTTTGCAACAACATTGATAAGCATGGAGGACACGGTGCCAAGAGAAATAAGCCAGACATAGAAAGTTAAATACTGCGTCATCTCACTTATATGTAGAATCTTCAAAAGTCAAACACATTGAGGTAGAAAAGAGAATGATGGTTATGAGAACTATGAAATAGGCAGACATTTGTCAGAGGTTAGATTCAGATATTCAAGATAAATATGCTCCAGAAATGTAATGATGTTGCTATACTGTATTCTTGAAATTTGCTTTGAGATAGATCTGAAGTGGTCTCACTACCACCATAAATAACAAAAGAAAGAAAAAATAACTAAGTGAGGTGAGGAGTGTGTAAAGTATTTTGATTGTGGTAATCATTTCATAATGCATACATATATGAAAATATACCATTTGGTACCTTAAATATTTACAACTTTTATTTTCTAATTAAATGTGAGTAAAGCTAAAAAAAGAAGTGTAGTACAAAGGTAGAAGGAGGATATTTGAGAATGATGTTAAAAATCCATTGTCTTATTCTACACAGTACAGCAGAAGGTATAAGACACACATCGTCCCTGGCTTCCCTGTCTTGTTTTTCTCTTCGCTTTCCTCCTGTTCTTTCCCTTTCAGCTCCAGGAGATGCCAAGTTCCCACTTGCCTTGGGCATTGACCTGCACTTCTTCCATCTTCCTGTAAGCACTTTCTAGAATCTGCATTTGACTGGCTTCTAGTTATCCTTTAGGTCTTAGAGTTATTTGTCAGAGTTCCCATCTCTCCTTTTGTGCCATCCACATCTTTACTCATTTTTATCATTCATCAGGGTTCTAAAAGTTTTGGAATTTGTGAAGCACAGGACTAACCGCTGGGCTAAGTTAGACACAGTCCTGAAGTCCTTTAATTTGCATGTTAGGGAGAATTTGACAGAAACTTTGCGTTGCTCCATCTAACTTAGCTTCTTGGGAAACCTAGTAAGTAATTTTTGGCTATACAAGGATGAAGAACACCTTCTTTCACCCTAGAGAAAATGCTGAATTTTCTTCTGTCTTTCTGGTTTTTAAATAATAAAAATACATACTTAGTGTTTTCTTCTTTGTCAATTCCTCTAAAAGGCTTTTAAGTCTTTGCTTATAGATGCAATAGTCCTGGATGCTGCTATAAAAAGAATGGGTCCCTTTCCATATACTAAAGATCTATCTTGCTATTTCCTATTGTGTATCTTTTATTTTCCTCTTTATTTATATTTTGGGTTTCTGATATGGGGAGGGAACCAAGAAGTGGAGAGAGGAGGGAGGGAGGGGCAGGAAATGAGATTAAAAAGGAAAGCAGAATTGGAATGTGTTTTGTACATGTACCAAGTCTCTATGAGGAATGTAATCATATATATATGAATAAATAGATCCAAGAGATGGAGGGATGAAAAGGAAGAGTATAAAAAAAGAATCAAGATGTGTCATGAATATGTACTAAGTCCCGCTGATGAATGTAATCATTATGTACTACAAACATGTACAAATTTTTAAAAAGAATAGATTTGACATGTCCAAAAATGATGTGGAAGGAATTTACACAAGGAAATGTATATAGATACCTAGGTACATTCTTTCAGGACAGGATTGACATCTCTAGCATATGCCATGGCTTGGGAGAGGGTTCTGAGGTTGACAGGCGATACCCAATAAAAAAGATACTGAACAAAAGAAGGGATTAGGGTACAACACTGAAGAGGTTAAAGGAAATGGATGCTGCTGAAGGATTTTCACAGACACTGATGCCCTTGAACATGATCTCTAATGCTTTCATGTTTCCATGTCTTTTGCCATCTTTTGTATCGAGAAAAGGAAGTAGAGTGCATGATACTATTTCTAGAAATGTTGAAACATAAATGAACTTGTATGTCATGCAATTACTTGAGAGTCTCAAACAGGAGAAATCATCCAGTACTTGTCTTAGTAGCACATATACTAAAAACAGTAGATACAATCCAGAAATCTGCATGTTTGACTCATTTCTTACACATAATAAGAAATTTTCATCAGCTCCCTGATTTAGAGGTGTGATGTCTTTCTAGCTACACATTTTTAGGTCTATATCTTGATAAATGTTTAAGAATAACAAAAGGAAGTGCCAAAATATACTTCATCCATTTTCTAAAATAACTCTTTCTTATTCTAAAATAAAATACTTTCATTCTAGAACATTTAAGAAATACAAAAAAAACTTAAAGAAGAAAATAAGGTCACCCATAATTCTATCACTCAGAGATAGCTATTATTAACTTCTTGATGTACATTCTTTCACTCTTTCCTTCAATATCCAGATATGCATTTCTTATTATAAATGTGGTGATACCTCACATATTATTTTCTAACTACACTTCTACCTTAAATTGTGACCACTGTCCAAATCATTAACTCTCTTCTAAAATGATTCTTAGTGTCTGTTCCAGATTGAATTATATTTATGCACTATAATCCATTAATTCATTTCCCATGGTTCAATTTCTAAATTAACTGCCTTTTTTTACTCTTACTGTGAAAACCATTTCATTAAAAAAAAAAAGAAGAAGAAGAAGAAGAAGAAGAAGAAGAAGAAGAAGAAGAAGAAGAAGAAGAAGAAGAAGAAGAAGAAGAAGAAGAAGAAGAAATCACTATTGACATTACCAATGTGTTTCCTTCAGAACAGTAAGCAAATCAAAGTCGCACAGTTCTGGGAGTGAAAAAGCCAGAAAAGAACATTAATTTGGTAGCATTGCTGAGACTTTTTAGAAGCTATTTAAATGCAAGGCAAGATGGCACCAAAGCAGAGATGACAGTACAAGAGATGACTATAACAGAAGAAAGCACAATATAGACACATTAAAAAGCAATGTAATGAGACTTGAAGAAAGACAATGCAGAAAGCAAAGCTGAGACTTTAAGATTATTTTCAAGAAGCAATTTTGTTAACTTTAATGAGAAACAATTCAGGCACTAAAGTTGATAGAAAGGTCTCAAAATGGTGTGAGGCAGATAACTTGCAGCCGGCAACCTGTGGCCTCCTCGCTTACAGGTAATCATTGGGTGTTAGCATCAAGCTGGTCCAGGTAACACATTGACTTGTGGAATTTCAAACATGAACTTTTATGTGCCAATTATAGAAGAACCATGGAAGTTTGAAAAAATTTTATGCTCATCTAAAATGCCTCTTGGAAGTCTAGGCCCTTGTGATTCATTTGTGTTAATCCATAAGTAAAAATATTTTGAAATGATTTTTAAACCAAGCATTTTCATCAACTTGAAATGGAAACACATGAGGATGCAAAGTTAAAAACAAATAAACAAACAAAAAATCATTCAACCAGAAAAGTGTTTTTGCCCTGTTCAAAACATTTAGATTTGCTCAGAGAGAACATGAGTACCTTCAAATCAGAAGAGCTGGACATGATTCCTAACACTCTTCTCTTGTTCCAAGTACAGTCCAAGCAATATCCCAGTAGGTAGAGCTTCAGTTTGTGTCATGACCTTTAGTTTGTGTCATGATGTAGGCAAAAGACAGTGACAAGAATTTTTTGCTTTAAATCTTCTCAGAGAGATGCTCATAGGTAGGCAAATGAAAGTGATCATAACATTAAAGGGCAGCAACATATCCTAGCCTATAGCTTGCATCTCATGGGACTGATCTGAATTGCCTTCTACTCAGACAAGCAAAAGAGAAAGCTGAAAAAGAAGTTCAAGGATTAAGTTTCCATGTGTGTCTCCATTCCCAACAGATGGCCTCCACACCGACAAGCTTTTCACATTTGGCGATCTCCAGATGGGCAAATAAAATGCCATTTTGATTTGATTGTAAATTTAGGAAGAAGATTGTTACAATCTTTCAATCAAGCAGAAAGAAAAATGAATTTTCACTAGGAAGAAACTCTATTAAAATAATAAACATTAAGTCTATATAAGTATTCAACATAAAAATGTATTAGTCTTCACTGAAGCTTAAGGTTTAATTTGTTGCAAACCTTAGAGAAAGGAATTTTATAAATAATTGTAGAGCAGCTTTGATAGATTATGAATGTGGTGTAGTTAAAGAAAAAATCCATGAGTAAATCCTGTAAGGGTCAATGTGCATTGGAAAAATATCCCTATTTTAATAGTTTCATTGAAAATTCAATTGCATAATTTTCTAGTTATGGTATGCTTAAAATTATCTTTTTTCTTCTCTCTACAAACAATGTTCCCTAGTATTCCTAAAGTGATTCCTTTCCTCTTCATTTTCACAACTAAAACCACAGCCATGTCATCCAGCACCTCTTTGATTTAAGCAGTATTGCACACAATTCATGTCTTGCCTTTGACTTGGTGTTTCATTCTTCTTCTCCAGCTGAGCCAATCTCTCCAATAGTCTCCTCAATCATGTAACACCTCCATCACCACCATACACACATGTGCATGCACACACACACACACACTTGCACATGCACAACTAAAATAGAGGGTCCCAACTATAGCAAGAAAATTTAATTATCAATTTGGAAAAATGAATTTTTGTATTAACTTCAATTCTGAAAACTACTTGCTTTTGAAAATAGGACAATGATAATCCACACATTTGTGATTCCATGATTACGTTTATGACTTTGCATTGCATGCTAGAATATCAAACTTGGTCAACACATTCATATGGAAACATTTAGTTAATGCCTACATCATTAAACCAAACAATTGAACCAAGAGCTAAGCATACAGTCAATTTTCAATTAATGATCTAACAATATTTATATTATCCACCACATCTTAATTTAAAAAATACAGTAGTATCTGATAGCTACAGTATAGCATATTAACATGAGGCCCAGATAAATCTATCCACAGAACAATTTAGTGAGGAGTAATGTGCTATATTGGTGATGGCCATCATCTCTGGAGTCCAACAGATCTGGATTCTAAGCACTTAAACATTAACTTTTCTCCTGGGAAGTTATCTTCCACTCCAAGCCTAAGTTTCCACATAAACCAAATAAGGAAAACAATAGTACATACACATATTGAATTTTGAAAGGATTAAATTATATGGTACACGTAAATAAAACCCTTTTGTGCATTTTAACACTATGTCCCCCATCTCACATAACACACACAGAGTTATAACTATGTTCAGCATCAGTTAATCTTCCTTTATAAACACAGAAGAATGTGGCTCCTTCATGCTAGACAAGGCTGAACAAAACATCTTATGTACTTTACTATATGTTTGGTTTATTATGATGATAAAATTCTGTTGCCACCTCTCCCATTAATCCTATATTTCAGCCACATCAAAAATCTTATTCTTACAATACATTCTATATTCTTCTGTACCTCCCTAATTTCACTTCCTTGTCTCATCTACAACATTATGGTCTTTTCTTTAAGTTTAGATAATCAGTGAGTCATCCAGTGTTTTCTAGTTAGTACCCATGTATGTAAAAGTCATTCAATTCTGATATGTTGCCCCTTCCATCACTGATATGTCTGCTTTTGGTTGTCTATATCTATGTCTCCTTACTTTATCACACCGTAGTTCTCCTTTCCAGAAGTTACGCCTTCAGCAGAGAAGATCAACTGTTCTTGGAAAACAAGAAGCATCCTTTACTTGAAGGTATAGAAGAGAATATGTGTATGTGACCCTTAACCACAGTTTTAAAAACCACCTAGGATTTCACCCAGGTGGGTGCCCACCACCCAGCCATATTAGGAACCATCTCCTTCATAGTTGAATCTGCAAACCTTGCCAAACTGCCAGTGCTCAGAATTTCTGTTCCAACACATTGAGAACCCATCATTCTAATTATAAGTTCTGTGCATACTACTCCCTGGCTTTCCTCCATCACCCCTTTGAAACACCACCCTCATTTTTTTCAGGTGAGTTATTTCATTTGATCTTGCTTTGTGATATGCTGATCATTCTTTATGCAGCATTCCAAAAGTAGAGTTGTTCACTTTTCATACATTTATCAACTAGAAAAGGGGTTTCTTCCAACTTTTAAAATATCTTCATTAGTTGAACACTTGGCAATCCAAAGAGTCTTTAGAATATTTGAGAAGAAAAACACCAGGAGAATTCATGGCATAATACAGCGGGAGAAGCCCAACTTGGAATCAGGCCAAGCTCTTACAAACTATATGAGCTTTTAACCCATTTCCTCATCTGGTGAAGGGAGGTAAGCATATCTACAGCATAGGGTTGTGACACAGATGGAATTAGATAATGCAAAAAATCTAGTACCTCGTATAATATGTGAGGCATTAACAAGGACTCCATTCATTTCCACAGTCTCTTTGCTCCCTGCTCAGCATCTCTTCTCTAAGTTAGCATAGAGCAAAGAGAAAGCAGTCACGTATCCTTAGAATCTCCCTGGGATGTACATTCTTTCCCAGGAGATGAAGTTTACTTGTAGCATGCAGGGATGAGGAGACTGTCAGCACTTCATGTGAAGATAACACTGAGTTTATTCTCCTGAAAGCAAATTCCAGTTAAGCTAAAACAATACACGGTACCAGTCTTGCAGATAAGTGATTTTCTCTTTTTGTACATCTGATAAGTGAGTAAATTCTGAGCATTTTTGTTTTAATGAAAAAGATCTGGGAAGAACTGTAAGGAATTTGAAGCAGAGCATTAGTCTCAAGATGGGAGAATAAACAAATGCCAAAGGATGACACACTTGCTTCTTCCAGAAGAGGCTAATTTCTCACCTTTTTTGCTTTCCTCCTTTCTCCTCTGGCCTTACACGTATGTCAGGTTCAGATTTCATTTTATGCCACAGCCTGTCTTCCACTTTTTGTGTGCTTGTTTCAGTTATCTCCTAAAATGCTGATGATTATTGTTGTACTCATTTTTCTCATACCTTCAACTTGCATCATTTTATCATACTAATTTTTTCACCCTGAGAACATTTCTTACCATAGACGAACTCTCTAAATGCCAAATCTTATTAAGTGTCTTTCACCTCTGTACGAGGTTTTGCTTCATGGTCACAGATGATTTACAAAAGGTAAGGAGGTTGCTATATGGAAACTTGCACTATGCTTCTTTTCATTGTTGTCTTATTTCCCCTCAGTTATAGATCTACTTGGGGGTCAACAAGGCTGCAAGTTCTTGCTTTGAACAAGACTTGCTCTGACTCTACAAGTCTCAGACAGTCAAATTTCACACATTTATCTGAACATTTCACCTTGTGGCCTAGACTTTCTGTGAATTCTAGAATATTGTAAAATTTTAAACACAAGCAATTTGTTATTAAATTAAAATTTTTTGTATTAAAAGCAAAAAAAATGGTCCAGATTTCCCTCTACTATTCTGACACTCATATATAAGATTCAAATGGATTTTCCTGTAAGTTCAATTAATTCAGATTAATATATTAAAATGTATAGTGAAGATAGCTCTTAGGAGGAAAAAAAGTACAGTTCTTGGTAATTATTCTTTTTTGTTGCTGTTGTTGGTTTTTGGGTTTTTTTTTTTTCCACAAAGATGACAGAGAAACCTCTCTGAATTCCCTACTCTTCTAGACATATACAGGCCAGCTTTAAACTTTCATATGAACCGTTCTAGAACCTAGGTCTGAATGAATTCCCCTATGAATTAAGATTCTAAACTGTGATCCAATATTCGTGGTCAAGAAAAAAACAATCAATTATTGTGACATTTTAAACAACATATTGAAAGTGAAAGATGATCCCAAAGACTCTGTGGTCTGGTCCTAGCTGTTGCAATTATGCCAGGAGTTCCCTGTAAAAGTAATTAGGAAAGTCAAAAAAGTGAGTACTCCCCAGATGTGATCTTACCAGTGGCCTTAATATATGACATCAATGAGTTAAATGAGGAAACTACCAGAGGCCAAACATCTAGGTTTTAAGTTTCAGATGAGGATTTTGCTTGTGTTCACCTCAGGAAATGAATATTGCATTCATAAATTGTTGTGCTTATCCAGGAGATGAACCATAACAGTTTCATTTAGCCCTTGGGTATTAAATTTCTTTAACACTTTGCCACATTAGAATATGTTTTCCATCTGAATCTTATGATGCAATATTTGAAGGGAGAAATAGCCAAGTGACATTCCATAACAAGCCATAAAAGTTTATGATGCACATAGTAGGATAATTGGCACAACAGGAATTGAATACTACCTTATGGATAATATTTGATAAGATATGGCATGTATGAAAATCATAACATTTCAATCAAGCAATGAAGGCTACTTTAGAATGCATTTATTTTATTGTTTCCATAATGGATTTTACAGTGCCAGAACAGGTTCTACTCTATTAGGAAGATGAAAAAAGAACTATATTCTTTTTCCTCCTACATTTATTTTCCATCACAATCTTTTGCTTGTACATTTTATTCTTTCTTCCCAACTCACTCCATACTACATTGTTTCACCACAAGCTGTTGAGAAATGATTTGTTGAAGCCCAAAGCTAGTGAATAGAAATGTTTTATTTTTCTACTTGAGTCAGCATTCTTTGGATAAAGTCCTTTTACAATATTAATTAAATCATTCATAGACAGTGTCCTTTCTTCTAGTTTCCAGCTTTTCTAAACCTCACACCTGTTTTTCTTTGGGTTTTGTGATATATCAGCTTATAAATCTTCCTGTATTTCCCAGTATAGCTTCTTATGAAATAACACATTTTCCCCCCACAAAACTTTAGTCCAACTGTTTTCAATAGTGGCAGTCAGGCCTAAAGTTGTCAATCAAAGAACAGCTTATCAGTCTGAGCTTTTTCTTTTTAAGCTTTTACTCAGTGACTTTTGAAACTTGTCAACACCCAGTTGATTTTAGCCCTAACAATAAAGTCACACTCTATCTCCCACATAGAAGCTTTAAGATTAAATTCTGATGTCATATACGTCATATTTACATAGTTAAAACTCATAACAAGCAACCCACAGGCAATAGGATGTAATAACCATGCAACAGAGCCATTTCCTGGCCCCCTTTTTTCTCTCACACTATGTTTTGTGCAGTTTATTGGATGTGAATGTTATGAAAATGAAAATCGTCTGGGAGAAACCTGCAGGCCAGGTCTGAGGTTTCAGCTGGAGGAGTATATAGAGCTGTAAATGCTTGGTCGCCTCTTATGTTATAAAACAGGAATACTTTCAACATTCCTTTCATTTCGAGAAACAGGAGAGATGGGGCTACAATTATACACACTAACAGCCAACTTTTAATATTTTCAATTTTTCTAGTATTAAATGAAAACAACTAATTTGGAGTCAGAAAGCTTGAGATGCCAAACATTTTACAGTTTTAGTTTTTTAAATACAAAGCACCTACTTCAAATGCACTTCAAGGTGAACTTTAACCGTGGACACCATTTAGGAGTCTAATCTACTGCATCGCTTCAAACAGCCAATTTAAGGAATGAAGCATTTTTTTGGCAATCACTTTAGAGTTAGAAATATGGGTGTCATGTTGAAGTAAGAAAATGAAAACCCTGTCTATGATTTAATTTGAAGACTGTCACATCAAAAGATTAAACCAGAAGTAAAAATATTGACAAGAAAATAAGTCTTTAATAGAAAGACATCATATACTCATGATGTGGACACTTTTTGTAGTTTAGTTGCTTAAAAGGAAGGGGAAAGAAATAATTTTCTTAATGACATTACTTTGAAAAAATCCTCTGCATAAATAAAACCCAAAATTCCATCTTGAAGTAAGTTCTTTTCCTTTCTGGGGCTGGTCTTATTATTCATGCTAAAATATGTACACTTAAATTTATCACCTGAGTTCTAATACTATGCTAGAAAATATTTGCATGCCTTTCTGTAATACCTGAAAGGAACTGTCATAGTCCTCATGCAAAAGGAAAGGAAATTTTAGGGTAATAATAGTTTTTCATGGTTATAAATACATGCATGCATACATACATGTAGGTTAAAATACTATAAAAGCATCCTTCATATAGTCTCCAATTTCAAAGCTTCCAAACAAAAAGCAAGTTATTTCAATTTTTTTATCCAAACTACATAGGAAGTTCAATTTTGACCTCACTGTTTTTTTCCTAGCAAATAAGGTTCCTAGAGTACCTGTTTCTTAAAACCACAACAACGAAAATGCTTTTGTTAGCAAAGGATGCATTTATATCCCCACAGCATGCAATCACATGCACACATACACACTGCATACTCACAGAATGACTCAAAGAATTCAGGAAAGAATTTCATCTAAACCTACCTACTTTCTTCTTAGTGGCAGAAGCCTCTAGGCCTAATGTTCTAAGAGACTTAATTCTTCCTTTGGCGTTTTGTCATTAATAGTTCTAAATTCACAAGAAAAATATTCTTAATATAAGAATTTATGGGGTCCATGAACTAAAGAGCATCTTAAAGAGCAAGTTTTAGCTGGTATTCATCGTTAACAGTATATTAACACACACATGGATTTAGGAGAGAGTACATTGTTCTAAAGACTGTGGTACAGTGAGGATGACTAAATCTTCTATCTAGTGAGATATGAAAATGATAGATAAAGATCAGCAAAGACAAGGGAACAGGAGATAGAGGGAGCAGGAGAGAGGTGATTGAAAGCATACGTAAAAGAATTGAAAGAAAAAGTGGAAATAGAGCTTTTACAAATGGGAAATGGACCAAGAGATGGAAGGAGCAGAGAGGGATGGGACGGCAAGGGGATGAAAAAAGAATTAAGATGTGTTATGTACATGTGCCATTTCCCCACAATAAGTGTAATCATTACATACTGCAAACATGTACTAACAAAAAAAATTAAGAAAACGACAAGAAGCAGGAGAAAGAAAGATTACTGGAAAGGCAGAGGAGGAGGTGCTAAGAGGTAAAGAAGGTAATTGAAACAGGAAACTAGAAAATGTCAAAAGCAAATTTCTTCGCTAATTTTTTTTGAATAGTGTAACTAAAGAACCAACATGTAGCAACAATATATCATATTGCCATTCCTTAAGTCTCCCCGCCCCAGAGGAGAGAACCTCAGGGAATACCCAAAAATCGGTTATGCCAGTAATTTTTAATTGTAAAAATTCTAACACTTGTATCTTACTATTTTATAGAATTGCAAAATTTGCTTAAGATTTTATGAAACTTTAGTTATTAACACAATTGCTATATAAACACAAAAACCAAGCATACTTCTTTGAAAAAAATTCTGTATGAAAAAAATAACCATCTTGTCTCTGCCTGATTCTTTCAGTTGCACACTAAAGTAAATTAAGGGTAGAGGAAGTTTAAAATTGTTTCTTGGAACTGTAAATCCTGTTGAGTGTAAGCCACTTAGAAAAGGGTGATTGGTTAAAGATTATTCATCTCTTTCAGATGGTATCAAATGTAAGGCCTACTTTCAATGCCTGGGGTTTCTGATAGCAATTACAGATGAAATGAACTTCAAACATTCTGGAGCTTGTGTTTAATTCAGAGCAACATCTGGCATCTTGGAGAGATCTCAATATGTTCATGAGATCACGAATGGAGTGGGAAATCTCATGAAATAAGTCAAAGAGATCATTCTTTATGAGGTATGACTATAAAGTAATATGACTACTTTTTGAACTAATACTTCAGATCTACAAATCCAGTGTTGTTCCTCAAAAAACAATCAAGTTCAAAACTCCACATTCATTCAATTTGCTGCTGCTGGACACTGAATCATTGTCTTTCCTGGAAAATAGAAACACCTCTCTTGAAGGTAAATTTGAAATCTGAATATGTATGAAGTTGAGCATCACCAATTCTGATAAATTAAATAAAGTATGAAAATCGAGGCAAAATTCCATTAAGTCCTTAAGTAAATGAACTCATACTATAAGAAAATTTGTTATATGTAACACTAGTCAACACTTAAATTCCTACAAAGTGTCATTGTTTTAAGAATTGGAAGGGCTGGGGATCTAGCTCACTGGCCTAAGCACATGCCTGGCAAGAGCGAGGTCATGAGTTCAATCCCCAGTGCCGAAAAAGAAAACTAAAACTAAAAATAAAAATCTAAGGAGAAAGACATATTGTGTTCTAAAAAGAAAAAAAAAAAAAGAATTTGACCATCATGATTTCACACATTACCATACCTAACCTCTTGTTGCAGGCGGCACCATCACAACATGAAGAAACAGAGGCAGAGAGAAGGAAAACAGTCCCAGATCACACTGGGATCTAGTAAATGGCACCACCAAGAATTCAAGCCAGGGAAGTCCATCTCCAAATCCCTTGCTTTTAACCATCATGACATACCTTAAGACTGATCCTAAAGGGAAGCCCCAGTCAAATTCTAATCCAGTGTAAAAGGCTGTTGGACTAAACATTTACACATTTTCAACTTTCAACAGTCATGATGAAATAATTTACAATTATTCCAAGGCTTGGATTTGAGCGTTTCTAGCTCGCTCACAAGAGTCATCATACAAGGAAAGATTGAGGTTTACTGAAGCAACCACACAAGCCTGTTCCATACAAGCTCTGTAGCAGCACTAGAGAAAAGTTTTTACCGTATGGACCCTGATTCTGGGGATTTGGAAATTCTCAAGATAGTCTTGGCAAATGTCAGCTCCTTTTGTAGTTATACAAATTTCCATCATGGATATTTTCAATGACAGTATTTATTTGGATATTGTAATTTGGAAATACTCAAAAGAAGGGAGGATAGTTGTGTGTTTGCTGTGTTCCTCGGATTTTAGCTAGGCAAGGAGCGGAAGAGCATGATACGCCAGGAAGAGCGCAGATTTCAGAATCAATCAGTCCTAGGAAAACTCTAGCCATTCACTTATTGGAAATGTGACTTTAGATAACTTAACTGACTTTTCTAAATATTGCTTTATTTTGTTTGTGTTTCCATTTTTTGTTTTGTAAAATGGGCTCCAGTGCTCACAAGGTATGTGAGATTTAAATAAAATACATTTAATTGAATTTTCCATGGCAAAACTTATGGTACAACTTCCCTGGGTAAATTCTCTTCTTTTTCCAGTAATATCCTTGGGTTCCCCAACTGAAAACGAATTATCTTCCAAATCACCGCACTCAGCTTTCTCAGAGCATTTAAGAGTGTAATTATGATACTATAATTTAGAGGCAGAGAAGAAGGTTTTTCTTTTTCTTTTCTTTTCTTTTTTTTTTTAACTTGTCTTGTTCATGACTCAGCCCTGCTATTTTATTTGCCTGAAGTTTAACAGCTACAGCAGGCACCAATTGGGCTCCAACTGATAGAGACACCACATGGGAGGAGGTGTGGGGTCCCACAAAGGGCTTGCAGCTGTTGAGAGAGCAATTGGATTAGGCAGCCAAGACCAGAAGCATCTGGTAAAACCGACATTTTTTCACAAAATTGACATTTCTGTCATAAACGATAATTCCCAGATTTATTTTAACTACATTTAGGAAATACTTTTTTTAATGGAGGAATGAGAAGATTGGGATAATTCTTTGTTTGATTATCCCTTTCTTCAGAGGGAGAGAGATTCTTTCTCTGGGCATGATAAAAGGAAGGAAGTCACATGACTTTGTCTGCAGCACAGAGAAAACTGTAGGGGCAGACATGAGAATTTTCTCCTTTTGTGGATCGAAGGAACTCTGTAAAACTTACTGAAGTAAATCACAGGGAAAACTATAGACATTTACTGGTGAGAGGCATAAGTTGAGTTTGTCAAACAGATATCACGATCATTAAACAGATGTCTCTACATTCATACTTTCAAATTTTGCTCAATTCCCCTTTCTGTAAATGCAGTTAAAGTACATTACCCTTGAGGACTGATTCCAAATGGAGAAGGAAGCTTGTCTAGTGAGCCAGAGTCACTCCACTTCTAATGTCTTTGGAAGGTTGGGGTGTTCACAGGGACAATGTGGTGATTTTGTTCACCCAAAATAATACAGAGGTTCAAGACTCAGGACAGTCCGAAAAGCAAAACTAGAGACAGGCTTGGCACACTCTTTCTCTATCCTAATAACCATCTCCCTCCCTGCACTCCCCAGGTATGGCTCAAAGGTTGACTTACCCTTGTTCACAGTGATTTATTTAATAAGAATTTACTAAACACTTAGTATCTGCCAGGGATTGTTAGTAGTGCTTTTAGAAATTAAAAAGTAATCCTGAAACAAACAGAAACTTCTGTCCTCCTGGATGGTAGAGAGATAGAGAATAAACAAGCTCAATAATTAAAATCTAGAGTATAGTAGATGGTGATATGTGTAGGAATGTGAAACCATGAGTGAAAAGAGCAGTTTCAACTTAAATCAGGATGGTAAGAGATGGTCTCAGGGAGAACAGAGGCCAGGAAGGGAGGGAAAGAGAAAGCATAACGCTCCCTGAGGGAAGTGCACTTCAGGTAGAGATGGACAGGTCCAACAGCTGGAGCTGGAGTGTGCTAGAGACACAGCAGAGACCAACAGGATGACAGCTAAGGAAAGAATAATAGATGAGCTGGGGGTAATGGAAAGGGGACAGGCTATGGAGGATCTTTTGGTGAAATAAAAACAGTATTTATCATGTTCCAGGCATTGAATAGGGTGTTTTCTTACAAATACTCTCTCTGGTGTGGTACCACATGGGAAAAATGAGCTCCTTTAGCAGAGAAGGCAACTACCACCACAGCGCAACATGTAAAGCTTGCCCAAGATCATATTGCTATGAAATGGATGAAGCCAAGAATGTAAACCAGTCAGTGCTTCCCAGAACCTTAACCCAAGCATCCTTCAAGGGAGGTGAGAATCAGAAGTCCTAGATGGAATGTAACCTGCCAAAATTGCGGCTGCCTAATAGCAGTTCTTTTGAGCCAGGCATGGTGGTTCACGACTGTAATCGCAGTACTCTGGGAGACTGAAGCAAGAGAACTAAATTCAAGCCTAACCTAGAAAATCTAGCAACTTAGTGAGATTCTGTCTCAAAATAAAGTGTTGGGGGGGGGGGGGTTATGGGTTAGTGCAAAATCCATGGCTTTAATCCTCAATACTGTAAGTTTTTTTTTGTTTGTTTGTTTGTTTTTTTTTTTTTAAGAAATCCTTCTGTGAAATACTGGACATATACTGTTTCTGTTCCTGTAAGTAGTTACATCTCTCTGAGATTCCCAAATGCCACCCACTTTGGAAAGCACTAAATTCATGGTGTAGGCAATAGGTATGTATGTAAATCACCTGGAAAATGTTTTTAAAACACTGATTTCAAACCTCCAAACCAGACTACTGAATCAGGAAATTACGGTTTACAAATGTGTTTGAGGATGCAACTGTTTGTTTTGTTTTGTTTCGTTTTGCTTTGTTTTTCAGGAATGCCTCATAGAGACAGATATGTGTTAGGAAGAAGGCTCTTTGAAAGTAAAACCACAAATAAAAATCTCCACACACCGCATATATTTAGATGTCAACAAATTAAGAAACAAAATTAAAAACCTCAAGTGTGGTTTGGTTGGTTGTTCAGTTAGTTGATTTACTCCTTTACGTGTTTATTTATTTTTATGTTTTTGGCTCTTAGCTATTGAGTACTCAATAAATGTGTTTGAAAGTTTTTGAAATAACCATTTTTCTAAATGCAACACTTGATCTTTTAAAAACAAAAATCCAAAGCCAGGGAGTAATTGGTTTAGACTACCAGAAAGTTTTCAATATCCTCTTTTGTGCCTATTTTGTATTTGTAAGACAGGTAAATTCTGCTTTCTTTAGAATGAAATGATCTCCCAAAGAATGACATGGACAATCATTTTATAAATTCAGACCAATATACCCTTATTTACATAAGAATGTGTGTATGTGTGTGTGTGTGTGTGTGTGTGTGTGTGTGTGTTTACAAAAAGTGTTTTCTCTTTTATACTAATCATGAGTTGGTTTGGCATTCTGGGTTACTGACACTGTTTAGCTGGTATTACTTGTTTATGGCACCACAAAGTAGGTCACCTGCCAGTATTGTTCAACTACAGGAGGGTGGAGGTCACATGGAAGGACTCTGAGAAAGAGTGTGTGCTCCTCACACGCATCTTTCTACCTATTCTGCTGTTCAGTGGTCCAGTCATAAAGGAGCAATCTCTCACTCAAACTTAGATCCACTCAGCCACGATAGCAGAGTACAAAAACAGTTTCTTAATTCCCTTTTCTTTGTTTTATGGATCTGTCACTGTAAGATCACCTTCTATTGCTGGAAACAGCAGAGCAACCATCACATAATCCCTGCTGATTCCATGTCAGTGAATATTCAGTTTTAAAAATCACTTCCAAATAACCTCTTCCACTTAAATCATTTAAGTATTTTAATGCATCAAACTCATAAACAGTTTTGAAATGAAAATGACACTTATCTACTAGCTAAGAAGAGTCATAGCTTAGAGAAATAGAAAGCCTATTGATCATCTTAAGCACAGATCATGCAGATTGGTGGTATAAATGCAGTTCTCCCCTTACAGTTAGGCAGGGCATGTGTTCCTAGTTCTTGTTGGTGCCTGGAGACTGGAAAATTCAATTATCCTGGAAAATCCTTCAGCAACCCATACACACTGAGGTGATAGAGCCCTCAGAATGAAATAACTAGATCTCTGGGTGAGCACCCAAAGCACTTTCAGTAGACTTTGAATAAATGAAAAAGAAAACCTGTTATATTAAGTTACTGAAATTTAGATGTTCTTTGTTACTATACCATAGCCTGTTCAATGTATTAGAGAAAAATGCTTACTAATGCCAGCATCGAAATAACTTAATTATGGATACACTAGCAGACATTTTTTTTAAGCTATACCCATTCCTTTTTTAAATGACTTTTTTCTGTTTAGTAGCCATGTATCTTGCCTAACCACTTAGTTTTTTATTATTTTCTAACAGGTTCATTATAGATTCATAGAGTTACAAACCTGTTAAATCTTCTGTTCTCTTATTTCTTAATCTCCAGCATCACTACTAATCAATGTGTCATCTGTGACCTCATAGAGACAATCTTTTTCCACATTGAATTTGATGTTTAATAGCACAAGCTTTAGAAAGGCGCAGACCTATGTTAAAGCCACCCACCAGCAGTTTAGTGCTTCAGTTCTCTTAGTGCAGAACAGCATTAATTAGAGAAAATTCTCTTAGGAGTTTTTAGTTTTGTTGAGTTTTGTTTTTAAGATAAACAAGACAAATATATGTAAAGCACTTAGCATAGCAAATAAATGTTTTCTCAAGTAAATTTTATTGTTAGTATATCTTTATGACACAAATAATTACATTCATCTTGGGAAACTGGTACATCCACATATTGTATTTTGATCTTTTTTACTTCCTCTTTCCCCCTTATCTTGGTTACTCTTCTCTCATTGCTGAGACAAACTATCTCGATGCTCAAAATGAAGGAAAGAAAGGTTTATTTAGCTTACAGTTTTTGGAGGTTTCAGTCCACATTCAGCTGGTTCCAAGGCAGGGTAGCCTGGCTGAGGGGCAACCATGCATGGTAGCTGTAAGCAACAAGAGAGAAAATGGTAAAAGGGAAAAGCAGGCTTCCTTCCCTCCATTTTATTGTATGCCTACTATTTGCCCCCAGGAGGATGCGGCACCCACACCGCCAATCCAAGCGATAGACAATGAACTAATCACAAACACTACATTCAGCTGCCTCCATGACTGCATGAACTTTGGGGGGACATTTAAACACAAACCATTACACCCCTATAACTTTTCCCCCTTTGCCCAGATTCCCTTCCCATCTCCATAAAGTCTACTTCCCTGTTTCCTATCATTTCTGTTTTATTTTGCTTTTTAAATTATTTATATTTTGGGTTTCTCATATAAAAGAAACTATGTGACAGTTATTCTTCTGCATCTGATTTATTTTACTTAGCATTGTGGTTTCAAGAGCTATCCGTTTTCTTACAAATGATTCAAATTTATTGTTCTTTATGGCTGAATAGTACTCTGATGTGTGTATATACAGTGCTACATTTTTTTATCCATTAAAGTGGAAGGACCCTTATTTGCTGAACATGGGTGATTAATTAAGATTCACAGTACCCTGGGAATTAGGTATTTTATAAATAATAAAATAAAGACTCAGATTAACAGATTTCCCCAGGGGTGCACTCCTGTGATCCCAGCATTTGGCAACTTGGGAGGCTGAGGCAAAAGTTCAAGATTGGTGAGACCTTGTCTCCAAAAAGAAAGAAAAAGGAAGAAGAAAGAAAAAAAAAGGACAAAGAAAAATATTTTTGCCCAAGCTCACAAAAGATATCCATGATGGAGCTCTGAGAGGAGCCACGCCTGCTGTTCCCTTTGGGTCCCAAACTGCCTTTCCTCAACATGACTCATCACTCTGAAAGAAAAATTTTCTGGGCATGTGTTTTCCAAATTGTTAAAAGGTAACAACTAAAAATTGTAAAAACCCACCCACAATGACTAGACAATAGTTAAAAGCATATATTTTGTATTATATATTAAACTGTATTTTAATAATATTATAAGGAAGTTAAGTTTATACAGTCAAGTCAAATCTACTGGGCTGGTCCGAAGGTAGTGAGTTATCTCAACTGATTGTCAAATCTACTGGCATTTTTCTTCTTTTTAATATCTTAGCTCCTCAATGAAGTCTCCTCATTATTCAAAAAAATGGATGGTTAGGCTAAAGTACTTGTGAAAATGAATTGATTCCATGAAACTGACATTTTCTCTTGGTGTATGTCACTTATAAAATATATTTTTTTAAAAATTCCATTCAATGTCCCTTGCTGAGAATTTAATGAAAAAGAAGTAAACATTTCCCTCTGTAAGTGTTAAAGTTTGTTTCTCTAGTTTCTTTTTGAGGACCTTTCCATCAATCTAAAGAACTTCTTTAATAATGAATTATAACCTTTGAAGACCTCATCCCATAGATCACCAGAAACCAAAATACAAGGAAAAAAAAAAAAGAAGAGAATTTAATCACTTAAGGAAAGGAAGTTAGTTTGAATTTTGAATTTGCTGGGTTTTAAATGACCTCAGCCTCTACTTGTGTGCTCATTTAAAAAATATAATTGATCATATTGAATTACACCTGAAATGGAAACAGAAACAGTACCTCTGTGTATGCATGAAACTGCAAAGAAAGAACTGCTAATTGTGATTTGAGGTATTTTTTTAATGGCCAATTCAGGTCACTTTTTATGACTCCCACATGAATTTCAGTCTGAAAAGTTTGGAAATCAAGGTGATAAACAATACAACTAATTGCTGTATTAATATTTTACACACCTTGATATTTTTGGTTTCAAATCATTTATATTTTATTTTAAAATAAATAAATATTGACCCGAAGGCCACTGTCAGTGCCAATGGTGTCCCTGTGGGAAGAAAGGCAACGTACCTGCATAGCTAGTGGACCACCTTTCTCCACTTTTTTTTGAGACCTGCTCCATTCCCTGAATCAGAGAAATATGGAAGGTAACCTTTGTGACAAAGCATTACTGTGTTTCTTTCCATAAGTGGTACATATATTTTAGCTTTCAAAATAATCTCTTTTTGGAAGAAAAACAATCTTCCTTTTAAATTTATGACCAACTTTAAAGGGTTTGATTGTCAAACTTAAAGTTAGTTAATGTCTTGGCCTCAATAAAACCTGATTAAAGCTGAAAGATATAAGAGTTATAAACTCAGAAGAAATAGAAAAATAGCTGGATTTTTAATCTAAATCTTGGCAAGTATCTGGAAAGTATTTTCTAGAAAGAGCCAAATAGTAGTTATTCTTTATGCAATGTATTTAAAATGTTTTGTAATTCCCTTATGCCAGCAGGAAAAAACAAAACAAAACTATTTTTAAGTTTAAAAGAATGTCAAAAGGATATAGAATACATACTTGGTTAAATTAAAAAAAAACTCCAGTGATGGTGTTTTATAAAAAATATTTGCTAAATAAACCATTTGGAACATACCCCTAAACATGCATTACAAATGCCTATGCTTGATGAGTAAATGCTGTATTATCTTAGACATTAAAACCCAGAATTTAATTGAATGCTGAATGAAGAGCAGAGGCTATTTTTTTCTTTTGCTTTAATGAACCTCTTTAAGTTTAGAAAAATCCATCAAATTAAAAACAACCCTCAGTTTAAGCTGTAACACAAAAACACCCACAGACCTCAGGAAATCACCAGGCTCATTCACCTTGACCTTTGGCCTCTCACACATTCTAACATTCAGCTTTCTTCCCTCTGTCCATCTGCTTGAACCATTAGTAAAGTTCTTTTGCAACGGGGCTCGCACAAGTAAGCCAGCTGTCATCGGAGCATATTTAAACTCTGCCTCTTACTTTCCACTGAATCATGTGTTTGCCCACAGGTCTCATTAAATACAGGGAAGGGCAGTAGAGCAGTTTCAAAATGCTCTGGGGAAACAAACCATCTATAGAAAAGGGTGGTCTAAAAGCCTTTGCACTAATTTGCTTTTTTGGTTGCTTGCTTGCTTGCTTTTCAATCTACAGAGAAGTTTCAATAGGATAACAAGATGAGTGGAAAATGTTTGCCAGGTGAGTGAATATCCAGCAAAAATAAAAAAACAAAAAAAATTATTTACAAGGTAATCTTTCTTTTAAAAATTAAAGCTTTAAAAATTATTTCTAAAAATAATAAAACTACAAAAGACTCTTTCACAATCTCCCTTGCTTGATTTGATTTAGATAATAAATGAATCATGAAAATCTCTGATCTTACCACGAAGAGCCCATTAAAGGAGGAAACTGAAGAAAATGATTGGATACAAAGTCAGAATTGTCAAACCTACTGCTTGGAGGTTAATTGAACTGTCTTTAGGGTAACCCAGAAAGGCAAATGAAAATGTGCCTACTTCCATACAATGTAAAGGGTTAAAGCACTGGACTTCTAAGTGAACAGGATATGAAATTTAAAGGTTCATTTTAAGAAGTAATGCCAGGAAGCAATTAACACCAGGTAAAACAGGCAAATTAGAAAGGATATCGGGGCATTTGGAGTTCCATTTTTCATAGGTGCGATATAGATATTTTGGCTAGACTCTTAAATATCTTTCATTTTCTCTGCCATCAGCCCACTGAAACCAAGGTCATAATATAAAATCAATCACAGCGAATATTAACCAGGGCACACTCTGCTAAAGCCAGCCCATCAACAGAATGATCAGAAGCACAAATCAACTAGCAAAGCTAAAAGGATTCACTAGTACTTCACCGTATTCATTGTTTTAACATCTAAACCAATATAGGCTACTTCAAAGGCAAAATTAGCAACAGCATTTCCTGTTTCTCTCTGAATAATACACAGCTTTGATGGATCAAGCTACATCTCTCAGGCTTTCTCAGAATTTTGGTCTCTCCCTTCCTCCCTTTGCTATGCTCACTACAGTTTGTGGAACCTTTTCATCCAAACACCAGCTACTTTTCATAAAGAAAGTTGTTTCATATAGAAATCCTTTCGGTGTTATACACATTATTTAATTTGAATTCCATTTGTATTCATATATTATATTTCTTTATTACTGAGGGAATAGATTCTCAATGGGAATTTCTATAGAGGGCAAGGGGACCCTTCCTATGTTCCTCCCTCACATTTAATCTTTGCCATTAAAAGCTACATCTTCTCACAATGTATGAGATAGCAGATAAAGGGCATGTCCTCTCTTCTTTCTGGCTTTCCCCAACTCCTAAGAGATTGCATATACAAACCAATAAGCCCTAGATCATATATAAAAACAAAACTCTTAACCTCAACCTGCAGCAACCTTGCCAGCAACCAACCCCTTGTATCAGATTCCTCGTATTAGTCATGTCACTGGGACAAAAAGTTGAGCAGACTAATTTGGCCTGTGGTCAGCTGACTCCAAGGCAGAAACACCATGGCAGAAGGGCATGAGAGAGCAAAGATGCTTAGATTATGGTGCTGGAAAGCAGAACAGGGGAACACTGCCAGAGAAGAAGAGATCAGGGACCATACAGAATACCCAAGGTCAGACCTTCATGACCCACCCAGACACACCCACAAGTGTGCTTTACTAATTCCCTAGATGGGCCCCAAACCAACCAAGATGATACTCTTAATGGTTACACTTATGTGTAATAACCAGCCAGTTTGCTGCTACAAGTCAGACCTATAGATAGTCAGGTTGCTATGTCTAGGAACAATCTGGGAAGCCAAACAATATGCTCTATATTAATTGGCACCAAATGGCCAGCATTTGCCTAATAACTGACAGCTTCCTTAATTTGCACCCCTATTTGCAACTTAGAGAAAGTCAAGCACACACCCTACCAGTCACATAGGATGCCCTATTTCAAGTTGACTGCCTAAAGCTTACCCTGCAAAGGCTGCTAATCAGAGCACACTTAAGACCTGCACTTTTTTCCATTATAACACCTTTTCACTTTGCTGCATTTGCAACTCTCCAAATATACACAATGGCAGATGTCTCCTTTGTTACAGCAAGCTCTGAATAGCCTTTGCTTTTTCTCATTTGATCTGTATTTGTTTATTCCACACTTCTAAGAAAGAAAAAAACACAGCTAATCTGGGTATCTGAATGTGTCTTGGAAAAAGCACATTTTTTCCAGTCTTTTGGCAATAACTGGACTCATAGAGAAATTAATAAGATTTGTATTCATAGTTTTCTTCTTTCCCTGCAATGTATCCTCCATCTGCCAAAAACCCAAAGGAAGTAAGGTTACCAGCACATCCCATTGACTTGCCATATGCAGTCCATTGAGCACAGGTTCAGGCACTAACATTTTGGGGTCAAAATATCCAATGGGAAAATTAAACTTTTTATACTCAATATAGACAGCTGTAGCACTACAGGCCTAGCTGACTCTAGACAGCAACTATAATACTATAGGTTGAAATGGTTCATACTGTGGGCACAGCTGGTTTTCCATGCTAATCTGATTAGCAGAATTTGAATGCCAGCAGGGACAAGATATCAGATACCTAAAATTCATGACAAATTTAGGGCACCAACATTTCATATTTAGGTACTGTAGTTCTTATCAACTGTTTCATCCATGCATGGCATTTGGTAGCTCTTGAATCTATCCTGTTAGTCACAGATTCCTGGGATACTTAATACCCCACCCTGTGTATTCTCAAACTGGTGTAAGGTTATTCATTTATACATTAAATGAATAAGAGGCATCTGTGACAACCTTTGTAACTTCCCATTTCTCACCTTAGATTTCATTAAAGCAAATCCGGAGATGTATGTTACTAAAGGAAAGTGTCTGTCATTTTGCTTGTCACTGAGACACAATATCTGACACTCATAACTTAAAAGAAGAGAGGTATATTTTGGCTCGTGGTTCCAGTGCCTGGGCAGCTGATTCTAAGACAGAGGAGCATGGCAGAGGGGAACAGCAGGAGAAATCTGCACACATCATGGAAGCCAGGAAGCAGAGTGAGAACTGAGGAGCACAGAAGGGTTATATACCCCCAGGTCACATCCCCAGTGACCCTCCTCTCTCAACCAGGCCCCAACTCCCCATAGCAATCAGCTATATCCCTCTCTTCATTTAGCCACCTTCCAAAAAGACCTCTTGTGAGCTTATGAGGCCTTGGTGGACATTCTAGATTCAACCTGTAAGAAAAAGGAAGATGTTCTGATACATGAACAGTGTCTTTCCTATCCGTGGTAGTAAAAAACAATGATCTGAAGAAATGGTTTATTTTTTAAGACCTCTGTGAGACACACTTGAAAGAAGGAAAATAGAAGTCAAGATGTTTCTTTTGAGAACAGCTTTCCCAATAACTTTAGATAGATGAAAAATAAAACATTAAGGAAAGACAACATGCACCTGTCCTCAGTGGACACCTAACTATGGCCAGAATACTCAGAATGAGCAACAGTGAAGCTAGTGAAGAATCTAATGGACCAAAACTGGGCCTCTCCATTCCTTACAAAATTGGATTCTTGAGCCAAAAAATACTCCAGTAAAAAGGCAGTGAAAGCAGACAACTTTGGCACAAATAAAAGAACCTTTGGGACTCTGGAGGGGAGGAGAAAGCATGGGAAAATCAGATAAGACATGTGAAGAAGCCTGCCCTTCCCTTCAGTGATGCTCAGAAAGGTGTCCATGGCCACAAGAAAAACTGACACCTGTGATTAATAAAGAGAAACCTCACCGATGCTCCAGGAACATACAAGGAAAAGGAAAATTGAGTAGGTTAAATTATGTAAATGAGTTTTAAGGGTAAGAAGACAGCCTTAGGACTTAAATAAGAATGATATAATAATTTCATAGGAATTCAAGTTTATCTCAAATGTCTTATTTTGAATAAGATTACACATAAACAGAGTTTGCTTTCCTACATAGGGAATGAATAGGGACATTTATTACTTATTTATGGAAGTTTATCCCAAATGCACTTTATTTTCCAGGTTATAAATTCCACAGAAATAAAACAAACTGATTACTGACTCACATAACTTTGAAAGCAGTATTTCTAGTTTTTGTCTAGTTTTTTTCTCTTATTTTTGTTTGGAAAATTCTTTTACTGGAAGAGTTACATTGGCTTTAAATTGTGTTGTTGTGAGTTTGCTTCCACATATGTTTTGGAACTGTGAAAATCAAAACTGGAAGATGACAAGTAACATTCATTTGGAGAAGTATCATTCTGCTGCCACCTATTCTAGTACAGGTCACAAGCTCCAGTGGAACTTGGCATCGGAATGGAACACTTCTTCATTCATCCACACATTCAGCAAATATTTATTGAACACATACCAGATACTAGGAATTGCTCTAGTCACTGAGTGAACCTATAGCTCATAGAGACAGACCTGAACTAAATAATGACCCAGTAAATACATACTTACCCATATGAATAAGTGTTCAAAGGAACAAAACATTTATGACATGAAAGGTTTTAACAAAAAAACCAGCATCAGGGAAGGCACTCCTTAGGGAGTGCAATGAACTCTGATCTACAGGAAGAACAGAATTTAATTATAGTTAAAAAGAGAAAAAGCTTTTAAGATAGAGAGAGAAACTGCCACAGAGAAAGCCTGAGGTTCTAGGGGCATGAACAGGATGGTGGAATGAAGAGACATGACATGAGATGAAGCTGAAAGAGAGGAACTGGAAAGGCTATGTAGGGCTGCAGGACACATGGTACGTATGGTGTTTTAGGGATTGGGATGTTATAAAGCTTCTGGAAGGTCTTAAGCAATGATGTAATAGGATTGGATTTGTTTCTGAAAAAATTTACTACAAAAACATGACAAAATGGAAATGCAAGAAAAGAAGGCGGAGGACAAATCCAATGACTACTGAAATAGTATAGATGAGAGAAGTGAGAAGCTTGCAGTAGGGTGTTAAATAGATAAATGTTAAAGATTTTAAAGAACAGTTGACAGGACTTGATTACAGACTAGAGGTGAGAGTGTTGAAAGTATCCAAGATTAATCTTTGGTTTCTGAATTAAGTAATTGAACGGATGGGCTTGGGTGTAATTCACTGAGACAGGGAACACTGTACATAGGGAGCTTGGGGAAAGATCATAAATTCAATCTTAACTTTGAAAAACCTTTGCAGTGTGTAAGTAGATAAGCCAAGGAGTAACAATATATGAGTCAGAGGTTCTGATGAGAAGTTTATGCTTGGGAAATAAATTTACAACTTATGGCTACATTATTTATAAGCCAAATATCAAGTCACAGGCATAAATGATATTGCTTGGGAAAAGATTTTACAGTAGGAGAAAGGAGCATAAAAGTCTTATCTCCTGGAACTCTGCACTGAATGTCCAGATAGGTAAAGACGAACATCTCTTCAAAGTGACGAAGAGGAAAGGTTCAGAGGAAAACCAAACGAATAGAGATGTTGAATTTCTTAAAGATTGGTTTCCATGGTATGTGCATGTTGCAAATAGAAAGTTGACTCCAGCTTCAATTATTTCTAGAAGGTTATGTGAGATGAGAATTGAAAATTGTCCTTCGGATTTAATAATATGGAAGTCAATAGTGGCTACATGGAGAGATTTTAATTTAAGAAAGAAACCAGATCGGACTGAGTTCAGAGGTGGTAAATGGTGAGGTTAGGGTCTCCCCATGTGATAGCTTCAAATATTTTCTGTGAAGAAAGTAAACATTCGCAGAGAGGAAAAACTGTAATCTCATATTGAGCAAAATATAAAATTGGAGCTGTAAAAATCTTTAAAATACATAATTAGAGAGGAGTTTGGGATGATGATGTATAACAAAATATTATCATTTTGGAGGCAGAATATTTCATTATATTGTGTGAACTTGTTGAAGATATCTGAAGAGATTTACTTGGTATTTTGACAGAATGACTGGAAAGGGGAAATGAGGATGAATTTTGCACCTAGACTGTAGGATATTAACTTAAAAACTCTTTTGTAATCTATTTAAAAGACTTTGGAAGGACAGAAAAGTTGTCCATCTCATTGTCTTAGAATGTAGGAGAAGCAGAACCAGCATCAGTGAAGAAAAAATACATATGTAGTTCAGGAGTCACCTCATAAACTACTGACCTCCTATTTTACAGGACATGATTTTTCTTGAGCTTTACTGGGGGTTTGAAAAAATTGGGCAGTGTCAAGAAGCTCAAGAAATATTTATGACTTTCTATGCTTCTACCTCAGCCAACAGATAGAATTTCTATCCTCTCTTTCAAAGTAGGGGAGAGTTTGGGAAGAAAGCTCCCTTTCTTTTCTCTGCAACCCCTGACAGTGAGTTCTTCCCAGAGAGAGTGCCTTATCTATGAAAGCTCCATGTCCACTGGGCCCCATTTCAGAAGGTAGGATACCTGCACATAAAGCACAAAAATGCAGCCCCCTTTCTTTATCTATATTAGTCTTCCTGTCTACAGTTAGGGAAAAAGTGAGGAGGGTTTTGCATCAAACATTCTCTTATCTTCACTTCACCAGTAAGGGTACGGGAGCTTCATTTAGACCTCCTGAGTTCTGCCAAAGATTTTTATTGCAGTATTTGTTGATCAATTTAATTGATTATTTTTCCTATTTGGTTAATTGCCTCTGTGAGCTCCATTAATCAATCCTTCAAAGTGGTAATCAAAATGTAATCTATATTAAGCAATTCAATGATAACCTCTCAGAATAGACAAAAATAGTAAAACTAAATGGGATACTAGAAATCATCTTTTCCAAATTCATCATTTTATGAAGAAACTAAATTGAAGAGGACTATTTTTTCCATGCAAGTGTTTGGAAAAGGGAACCATGAAATTAGTAGTAGTCAATATATGAAAATATTTTACATTTGGAAAAAACTGAGCATATCTTCATCATTTAGTAAATTGTGCAATTCATTCAGCTTCTCTGATACTGTTTTCTTTTTCTATAAAATAGGAATTGCAAATCCACCCCCTATAGCCTGAATGTTTATTTGTCTCCAAACTTCATATGTTGAAATTCTAACCCCTGAGATGATGGTATGTGTGAAGTATTGAGAGGAGATCAGGTTATCCATCCTTGTGAATGGAACTGGTACATTCTAAAGGAAACCAAGAAGAAATCCCTTCTATCATGTGATCACACAGTGAGAAGGCACTCTTTTTTTTTAAAAAAAAAGAATAAAATCAAATAAAACTATGAAAGTGATACAGGACTGCAAAACAAGATATTAGGAAATCAACAATGGCTACCATAATATATCTTGTTACCTTCGAAATAGCTGCTCATACCTTCAGACATAATAAAATCAACCAAAAAAACAATGAAAATGACACAGGAATTTCAAAAAAAGATAATAGGAAATTAACAATGGCTACCATAATGCCTCTTGTTATCTTCAAAATAGTTGTTCAGAGCATCACACATAGGCATGTGAAATTAACCAATCAATAGAAGAACTAAGTTGCTTCTTTACTTCAGCTGCTATCTTTTCAGAAGTTTCAGTTGTGTGACTTCTAATTTCTACTATGTCTGTGTCTCCTGAACTTGTTCTGTGTGGGATGGAGGTCTGAGACTGTATTTTGCTCCTTCATCTTGGCATTTTCCTGTGTTTCTCTGAATCAGTCCATTGTTGCATCAAGGTGCTTCCTGCATTTGCTGCCAGTTCCTTGGTGTAGGTTATTGGACTAGTCACCTAGGTTCCCCTGATCTGGTGTTCTTGGAGTAGTGGAAATGCACAGGGTGGTGATTCACTGATGTTCCCCTGATGGTGGTGGGACCTCAGGTATGGCTTATTCTGGCCCATGATGAGCTTGCTGGATCAATCTGGTACACTGGCATGGGGCCTTGAAGTATGGCTTCTTCCTACTAAGTCCAATTGGTTTGATCCATTTGGTCCTATTAAGTCTAGATTTGGCTCAGCTCTGATATTTCTTTGCTGATTTTCTGTCTAGTTTATCTATCTCTCAGTGACAATGGTGTATTGAGGTCTCCTGTTATAATTGTGTTATTGCTTCTTTGATTTTCCTTGTCTACCAATAACTGTCTTATATAGTTGGATGCTACCATATTAGGTACATATACATTTTTGATTGTTATGCCATTTGTACTGTCTCCAGCTGTCTCATCGCTCATTGACCCCAATCTTGTGTTTTTCTTCTTTGCTTCATTTTGTAACTGTTCGATTGATTTCTCATGGTCTCTTGCTATTTTTAGGTATCTTTCTTTTCATGATCACTAGCTGCAATTCTGTCCTCAAGATCTGAAATTCAATCCTTTTCTTCATTCAATCTGTTGCATATACTTTCAATGGAGGTTTTAATCTTCTGATCTCTTTTTGTAGCTGTTTCATGGATTCTATTTCTCTCCTATGGTGGACAGTTTTTATTTTCATCTTTTTCTAAGCTCATCTATTCTTTTATTTATGTCTTTTCTAATATCATTGATTTTAAGCATCATTTCTTTTAGTGCCTGAGAAATCATTTTCTCCACACCCCTTTCCACTTGTTTTTTTTCACTTCTAATGTTATCATTTCAGAAAGTTCCAGTGTTTGACTTCCAACTTCCTCCATCTCATTGAGTTCCAGGCCTGTGATGGGTGGCCTGGGAGTCTGGGCCCACACCCCACCTCTGTGTCTTGCCCACCAACCTCCCATGCTATATAGCTCTACCACTAGCACTGAGGCCTCTCTCAAGGAGGAAAGGAGATGTCTGTTCCTCAGGGATGTCCTCCAGATGTAACTGGTACTTTATAGCTATCCCACGAACCTACCTTCTTCTGGTGTTTACAGTTCTGTGATAATGTCTATGCTGCATCCCAGAGATGTGCTGGATATGGAGCCTATCTTGGCCTCTGGATGTGGGGACTGGGACTGGTCTTCTGTCAGTGGAGTTCTCCAGAGTCCAACTGCTGTCCCGCACTGCTGTTTCAGGTGCTTCCACATTACTAGCCTTGCTGATTACTTTGCCCTCCAGAAGTATGTGTGCATCTGTGCGCTGGGTTGTTCTCCTGGGTCTTGGGATTCCTTCGGTCTTACACTCTTTCAGCCAGCTCACCCTCCAGGATACAATGTAGGAAGCCAGGATCACAAACTCACTGTCTTCCTGCCAACCCCACCCTCTGGGATGTAATGGAGGAGCACTGAGCATGGACTTCGTCTTCCAGCCAGCCTGCCCTTTGGGAATGTACTCTTATGAACTAATAAGGGAGGCATCACAGACACTGAATCTGCAAGTGTCTTATTCTCGTACTTCTCAGCACCCAGAACTGTGAGCAAGGGATTTCTATTGCTCATAGACTCCACATTTATATTTTATTTTAGTATTCAAAGACACTACCTCATGGTACTACTATGAGAAATAAAATATATATTTAAGGCTTTTAGAAAAATCTATGGCACATAGTAAGTTATCACTTGAAGTTAGTTTTGCTTTTGGGGTTTTTTCTTATTTTTTTTTCAGTACCAGCAATTGAACTCATGACCTCACACTTGCCAGGCAGGCACCATGCTGCTGAGCTGTATCCCAGCTGAAGTTAGTTTTTAATATTAATAACAACAGTAGCTTCACTATCATTCCCATCTACTGATTCTTATCAAATATCCTATCCCACTCCACCATGCTTGTTCACATGAAATTTACACTGTCACTGCAATTTGGGTCAGATGACACCTGCACAAGTAAAATAAGGTCAAGTGCTTTCTTTTCTAATTAATTTCTTTGAATGTTTTCCTTTTTGTCCCACATGTGGGAACTTAGATCTAACATTGTTCTATTTTTCTGTAGAATAAAGAATATGAGTTTAAGTGATTTATTGAAACTCACTAAGTCTGGTTAACCACCAAGCCAAAATTACAACTCCTGGTTCTCAAGCTATTTCTTTTGCTCTGCTTTTTTTATAATAAACATTTTATTTCAGTACAGTCTTAGAGTTAAAGAAATATTGTAAAGGTAATGCAGAGAGTTCCCATAAACAAAACACCCAGGATCACAATTATCAACATCTTACATTAGAATGATATATGTCACAATTAATGAGCTGATATTGATGACATATCATTATTAAAGTCAAAACTTTATTCATATTTCTTTAATCCTTACCTAATATCCCATTCTACTTCCATAAACCTATCCAGGATATCACATTATATTGTCATCATGTGTCCTTATGCTTCTCTTGGCTGTAACAGTTTCTCACATTTTTGTTTTTGAAAACATTGATAGTTTTGAGGAATTAACAAAAACACAATGTAAAAAATCTCTATTTATTTGATGTTTTCTTCATAATCTTACTAGGATTATGGATTTTTGGGAGAAAGGTCTCAGAGTTACAGTATCATTCTCAATACACATATCCAGGGTATATGTGCTGTTAATGTTAACATTGGTCACCTGGCTAAGGTGCTGGTTATCAGTTTTCTTCAGTATAAAATTATCCTCTCCCCTGCTCTTCAAATATTGTCCTCTTTAGAAAGAAGCTGCTATGTACAGAAGCTGCTTAAGGAGTTGGGAATTCTACAGCATGTCCTTGAGGAAAGAGGGTCTACATAAATTTATATCTACAATTTATGCACTATTCAATCATTTCTTTATGTCACTGTGGGTGTATGGTTATTTATTTTATACATTAGGTTATGATCCAATACTGCTTTATTAATTATGTTCCTCAAATTGTTTCAGCTTTGGCCATCGGGAGCATTTTCAATTGTTTCCCCTGTCCTTTTGAATTACCCCCTTCATCATGGATTTTCTGTTCTGAGCACTTCCTTACTTTTTGGCACTATAAGATATTTGAGGTTCATCTTATACATTCCCAAGCTAATTTTTCCTCTCACCTTTCCATAACACTAATACTATATTTTGATATAGTACTATATTCCCACAGGCTTCAACAAGTTACTAGAATAGGGCATCTATTCAAATTCCCCTGAAATTGTTTAACTTCACATATGGTAACTGATATAACAAATCAGAAACTACAAAACAAGAGAAGCAAAAAAAATATGAACATAATCCCAAGATGTGCCAAGAATTGTACAAGTCTCCAGAAGATTTAAAATACTAGGAAGCATCATTTCTGAAAAACAGATTTTGGAATTTATTTGTGTGTGGCTGATAAGAGATCCTGACAGACCTTTCTGCTAACAATAACTTAAAATGCAGAGTAAGATTTAAAGCCTCTTTTAAAGTGTATCTATAACTTGCCAAGATATTTTGAGACTCTAGAGACTAAGGGAAAGAGGGAATTCAGAGCGATTAGCCAAGAACTAAGAATAACTTGCATTCTGAAGGCTGACTCAAGATTAACTAGAGGTTTGGCTTTCAAAGCCTACCAAGTTAAGAAAAGAAACACCGGCACCTACCTACAATATGTGTAGCTGAAGCCCTAATCAGCTAGACCAGTAATGGTGAAGCTTTTAGAGACAAATGCCCAAACTGCAACCCCAAACCCACTTATTATTGCAAAGTGCCAATGCTGCAATTAAACCTGAATACTGAGGCTGTAGTTTAGAAAAACCAACTCAACACTGACATATTTTGTTTTAAAAGAAAGACAAATGACAGTCATACCATAGGTTCACACTGAGCTATACCATCTATGGTATTGTGTATTACAAATAAATACAACATTTTGTTTGTTAAGAGAGAACCAGTGTAATCACTTCAGGCATTGTTGCTGGGATAGAGCAGAGGAAAAAAGCTACTTGAAAATTTATAACAACAACCTTGTCTTATATATGTAATAGCCCAAATTCACTCTCCTTGAAGTTATGAGGAAACTCATACCCAGAGTTTAGTTTAAAGTGATTCTAAAATGGTGGTATATCCAGTTGATGAGCAGAATAAATGCACATTTTCTCTGGAGAAATCCATTGTGAAGTCAATTCTCAAATAATTTATTCAGATACAATTCCAAGGAATTAGAAATTATTTAATACATGCATATATTCCCCTGTATATTTGTCTGTTGGTGTTATTTAAAATGTCATATATTTAATGTTTTATAAATGTCTTTGAAATAAAAGAAATACTAGTCATTTTTATGTATTTTATGTGTGAATTTTTATCTAATTTACTTATTATTTCTAGAAAATTTTTATTAATTTTTGCCATTGCAAAGCATTTAATCTTGAAATCTGAAGTAAATGCAATCACCTTTCTGGTCACAATATCTCACTTTATTTTCATATCATATAATTGTCAGATACTTAAGAAAATGGTAAGTGATAAAAATAATTGTGAACATCGTATTACTCATGCTAAGAAGAATGTTTCTAAAATATGATACTATTATCTGCTGGGTTAAAGTAAATATTCTTTACCAAGGAGATATCCTATATTTTCATTTAAACTAGGAATGAATAGTAAATGCTATTACTATTTTTGACTACCTCGTCAAAAAATGTATTTAATCACTTGAATATTATTATCAGCCTTTGTCTTAGTCACTGTTCTCATTACTGAGACAAAATAGCCAGCACCCAAAGTTAAAGGAAGAAAGGTTCATTTTGGCTCACACTTTGCAGAGGCTCCACCCAAAAATTGAGTAGCTCTGACGCAGGCTAACATGGCAGAGATGCATGGGAGAGGAGAAAAAAAAGTTCTTGGCATGGAAGGCAGAAGGTAGGAGGCAGCAAAAGCAACAAGCAGCAGGCAACGAGCAGTGACAGGGCAAAAAAGCAACAAGTGACAGCTTCTTTCTTTGACTTACCTTTTATCCAGGCTACCTGCACTTTGGGTGTGTAGAATTTATACCCAGGATGGACACTCTTAATCCTGGCATCACACCATGAATCAATCCCAGCATCATATCTTTAATACCAGCATCATCACACTAGATGCAGCCATTTCTGAAAACTTCACCTATGACCATATGAAGCTTTAGAGGAACATCTAGATAAAAGCGTAAGAGACTTCTTCTAAATGTATTAGTAATTTATAGTGTTAATCTATGCATTTCTAGGTAAAAACTTGATGGGTTGGAGTAAATGATTCTTTAATTTATAAATTTTAACAACATTTTAACTATGTTTAAAGGTAACTCAGTACATATCTTGTTTTTCAGAGATATATCCATCAAATTTTGTTATCAGCATTTTCCTAGCATCACAAAATTAATAGGGTAGCACTATTTTTATATCCATCATAACTAATTAAAGGAAATGAAAATTGCTGTTCTAAGTTGAGAAACAGATGTTTGCTATTTAGAATATTCTCTAATAGTTGATGGCCTATTCAAATATTCAACTTCTTTTTATTTTATTACAAATTGATACAATTGCATATATTTATGAAGTACAAAGTGATGTCATGCTATGCGTGTACAATGTAGGATGATAAATGCTAATTAATGTATCTATCACCTGAAATGCCAGTTTTGTAGTCAGAACATTTTAAATTTACTCTCTCACCAATTTGGAAATGTATTATATTAGTCATCTTTCCATCACTAGGACACAATATTAAACATCCACAATTTAACAAAGAGAAGTATAATTTGGCTCATGGTTTCAGGGATTTTCAGTCTGGGGACAGCTGACTCCAAGGCAGAAATGTCATGGCAGAAGGGCATGGTAGAGCAAAACTGCTTATTTCATAGCATCTGGGAAGCAGAGCAGGGGAACACTGAAATAAGGGACAAAGGACTAGACATTAGACCTCAGAGCTACACACACACATCCAGACACACCCAGAAGGGTGTTCCACCAATTTCCTAGAAAGATCCTAGAGCTAATCAAGTTGACACTACATCCTAACTGCCATAACCCATCCATCATTAATGGCATATCCAAACAGATCTCCTTAAACTATAGTTAATCTCCAAATAAAGACAAAACCAAATTCCTAATTCTGCCTACCATGACACAATTGTCCTGCCTACAACCAGAAATGCAAAAATCCCTTTCCCAAAGACTCAAGAGTTCTAGCATTTTTCAAAAGTTCAAATAAAGTCATTCCGATACTCAAGGCACTCTTATCTGTGAACTTCTGTAAAAAGTAAAAACAAGTTACATAATCCCAAAATACAATGGCACAGCTTAAATATTCCTATTTCAAAGGCAGGAATAGAACCGTAAAAAATAATGGGACCAAAACAAGACCAAAATCCAACAGAGTAAACAATAATCCCTGTAGTTCCATACACAGCATACAGGGCATTTGGTGGTAAAATATGAATTCCAATAGAGCTGGGCACCTGCCCTCCACCCTGGCCTTGCTGGTTGTAACTTATGTGAAAATTCTCTTAGGTGGTTCCACTCAGCCTGCAACTTTCCTCAGCAGATGCTCTATATGTTTGGCATCTCTGACTTTTCTGGGGTCTCCACTGCTCCTCAGGCTTTTTTCATATAGCTTCCTATACTACCATTTCAAGAACTCCTTGACTGACCTGTGTATAAAATCTGGGAGGAAGTGTCCATAGCCACACAGTTCTCACATTCTGCATGCCATTAAATCCAACATTACAAGAATAGTGCTAAGGTCTGCTGTCAGTAGAAACAGAGGTCCAAGCCTCTTTGGACCATGGCTGCAGTGGGCCCTGGGTGCCTTGAAGGTTGAGCCCAATATAATAAATCCTACCAAGGAGACCATTCTCCAGCAGGAGTCCCAGGGATTCTCTTATCAAATAAGATGTTTACACCTTTGAACCCTTGAGCCTGTGATGAGTGAAATCTTGCTGGTCTCTAAGATAACCTCAAGATACCTTTTATCAGCAACAGCATTCCTTTGGCCCCACTTTATACATGGTTCCTCCTGAGCCAAAATTTAAGATTTTCAATTTTTCCTCTGCTTTTTACCTCCAATTTTTACCATAAATCTGGCTAAAAGTAACCAACAGAATTTATACCACAGCCTGAATGTTGGGCTGTCTTTGGATTTCCTCTCCCAGATCAATTAGTCCATGCTCTTAATTTAAGTTGCCTGCAAAGACTTGGGGCACAGCCAAAATGTAGACAATTTTTATATCAGAGTTTAATACACACAGGACCCAGTTCAAATTGCCAATGGAGTCCTTATTGTCAATTGAAACCTCCTCTGTACTCTTTATCAGTATTCTGATCTTCTAAACTTTGACTCATCAAGCTCAACTAATAACCTTCTAAGGTCTCAATAGCCCACATCTCCAAATCTGTCCAAACTCCTCTGCAAACCAGTTCCAAATGTTTGTAAACCACATGGGAGGTATAGTCACAGCAAAAACTCTACTTCTCCAATACCGTATTTTCTGTAATAATCAAATTTTCGTCAGTGGAACACAATACCCAACATCCCCAATTTAAAGAGTAGAGATTTAATTTGGCTCAGAGTTTAAGAGATTTTTCTGTGCAGGGTAGACTGACACCAAGACAAGAATTTTATGATAGAAGAATGTGGTGGAACAAAACAGCTTAGTTCATAGCATCTGAGAAGCAGACCAAGAGAACAGTTCAGAGAGGAAAGAGGGAGGGACCAGACATAGACCCACATGACTCATCCAGACACACCTGGAAGTGTGCACCACTAATTTCTAAGGTGAATCCCAAAGTCAATCAAATTGACATTTGTTATGGTTGATACATCGCATCAACTTGAGAAGGTCAGAAGGCTAACTAAGTGATTCAGCAGGGGGTCAGGGTCTTTACTATGTTAACACCCTCAGCCTGTGCAAGAGGGCACAGAGACGGTGTGAGTGCTACACCCACTGAAGGCCATAGCCTACTTAAAATGTAAGGGAGGAAAAAGAGATTTGTTCTCCCCACTTTTTGCTCTTGTTGCTTCTGCTGTCTTTTGCTGCCTTGAACAATGGCCCCTGTGCCATGCCATCCTGCCTTTGAGTTAGCTGATTATGGACTGAAACTTCCTCAAACTGTGAGATAAATGAACCTTATCTTCCTTAATTTGGGGTGTCAGATATTTTGTCTGAGCAACAAGAGAAAAGTAACCAACACAACACTCAACCCTAAACTCCACATATATAATAATTATTATTAACTGTAGATTTTTATTAGCTGTAATCATCATGACATGCAATTGATCTCAAAGAACATAATCCTGCTGCCTAACTAAACCTGTATGTTACTTAACCAACATCTCCCCATCTTCCCACCATCTCAGCCTCTGGCAATCCCCATTCTGTTATCTGCCTCTATGAGTTTAATTGCTTTAGGATCTACTATATGAAATCATGTCATTTTTGTCCTTAGCGTCTGGATTATTTCACTTGACATAATATCTTCCAGGTTCATTCATGTCGCTGAAAATGATAAATATTCTTTTTTAAGGTTGATAGTATTCCATTGTGTAGATACACTATGTCATCTTTATCCTTCACCTATTGAATCTGTTGTAATCATTTACTATGTAAAAATTATCCATGTTACCAAGATTTTAAAATCTTAAATATACTAAGAAATTGGAATGGTGTTTTGCTCCTATTCATTATATTTGCCATGTATTTTTCTGGTGTTTGTTTGTTTGTTTGTCTGTTTGTCTTCATTTTTAAAAATTCTGTTATCAGAGTTTTTCAACAGTCAACTCACATGTTAAACTGTTTTCTCTAAATTTTCTTATTTTACAATATTTTTTAGTGCCTAACTATTTAATGACTCAAAGTAGTAAATTTAAAGAGATGTCTTTTGTGCTCAACTATTATGACTTACTATTGACCAAGTTTACAAACATCTAGTGGCAAACAAATTTATCATCTTGTGGAAATTTAACCCACAGATGTTTATAAATAACATTTTAATTAACTTTAAATTAACACATCTCATAGATAAATATTTTGAATTGTTTTGCTTTTGTTTTTTCTTTTTGTTTTGTTGTTGTTGCTGTTGTTTTTCTTTTTAACACAGGGTCTCACTAGGTAATTCATGCTGGCTGTGAACTCACTACATAGCCCAGGCTGGCCTCAATCTTGCAACAATCCTCCTGCCTCAGCCCCCCAAGTGCTGGGATTACAGGCATGTACTACCATGCCTAGCTCAATATTTTGAACTGCTGAAAAGACAACTAAGTAGCTGGTAGCCTTGCTACTTAAAGAGGCAGATGAATTTGGGTATATAGATGTTCATCAAATTATGCTGTGGTTAAATCCTAACAAACCCACCTTAGGTTGAAAATATCATGAGTCAAAAGCATTTAACACACCAAATCTATGGAATATCATAGTATATTATGGAATATCACAGTATATTTTAGAGTATCCTTTGGCAGCTGGTGATGGGTTGGCCGACTGGAGGCTGGGGTTCACTGCTGCTCCCCAGCATTTTTAATGCCTGAGGAAAAAAATTATAAGCTGTCATATTTTGAGTATGGGACCATCCAAAATTCAAAAACAGTCTAAATTCTTCACCAAGAAAACCAATTACGTGTGTCAGATTTGAAATTACTGTTTAGTTACAAATTTCTCTAAGAGAAAGTGTCAAAGAGCTAAAAACCACTAAGAGTAAACACTTTATAAGTGTTTTCAGTGAGCCAAGCATTTCACTAAGTATAACTTAAATGCAACAAAATTTCTAAGAGAAAGGTACAATTGTTGCTATAGATGAAGAAACTGGGCTTAGGTTAATTAATTTATCCAAGGTCAGAAAGTTCTAAGTGACAGAACTAGGATTGAAACCCAAATCTATCTTTCAATAACATGGATCAAAAACTTACTTTGTGCTAGGCTTCTGTTAGATACTAGGAATTCTGAGATGAATAAGACAAGGTTTCTATTTGTGTGTGTGTGTTGCATGTGTATGTGTGTATATTTTTGACAGAGGAAAGCAAATATTAAAAAATAACTAGTAAATGTACAAATATATGTGAATAATTGTTGCAGAAAATAAAAGCTATTAATATCTACCCATTTGGGGGAACTACAAACCAAACTATGCACCTAAACTGTACAGAGTGAATAGGGATGTACATACCTAGTTAAATAAACTGTTTCTAGAGTTAGTTAAAAGAAACAGAGGCACTGAGAACACAGATTTTGTTGTTTAAAAAAAAAGGTTGATTGAAAACACTTCAAGATAGCAATATTAGTTTAAATCATCTCCTAGAAACTGTTACCGTAGCTATTAAAGAACAAAGAAGACATGTGGATAATCCTAAGAGATTCTAAGATCCAAGACCTAAAGTAGTTTAGTAAAGCCTCTGTAATCTGTTCTCATTTGGGGATACATTCCCTTCCCATCCTGCTCCTTGTCTCTACACCCAATTCAGCACTTCATAATAGTCCATCCAAGAAATGATGAGCATAAAGATAGCTCTGGCAGGCTTCCCTGGCAAGGTGAGGGTGGAAAAATAATTCAGTCATCAATGTCAAAGAAATATAGGAGTGGAGAATGATTTTCATACGGAGTTAAGAAATTTAAGATTTCCATCTCAGCTTCATAATTTGAGAGTAAACTTCCTCACCCCACAATGAAGTCTTACCTCTTGGCAGTTACTAAAGTCCTTTCCCCTGTCAATCAACATCATTTCAGTTGAATGCAAGCCATGTGGATTTCATCAGATCTCTATTATAAACAGAAGATCAAGGAAATTGTTCTGTTTGGGTTTAAAATATATACAATGGATGATCTTGTAAAGAGTGATTTTCCTATCATGTACAAGGAAAGAATTCTGTTTTATACCCCCAAGTTCTTCTGTTAAGAGTGAGAAGATACAATTGCAGTAATACACTTAACACAACATAAGGATGATTTCCAACTCTGATGTTCCATTCACCTCTCAATACCAGAAACCAATGTTGGTACTACCCAGCAAGAGAGTGTACTTGTAGTCCCCCTGAGTTAGCTTAGTTTTTGCAGAAAACTTTATTGAGTTTTACCACATTTGGATTTAAGATTTTTTTCTTGATCTGTGGAATGCCAGAATGCCTTTAATCATTCTTTCAGCAGCACAAAATCCTAGTGAACATCTCCTAAGAAAAGAGTGCTAAGTAAACCTGCTACAAGACTCTGTAATTGTGAGGAAATTCCCCATCCCTAACTTAAAGAAATCACTGGTATCACTAAATAGTCCTAACCAACAAACATTAGCATAGGTGTACATGTTTATTTATTCATCTGCATCTTCTTTCATTTCCAAAACTGATTTAAGACAGCTTAAATTAAAAAAAACATAAAATATTATGACATTAGCCTTGACATTCTTTAAGTATACTTTTATTCATTCTATGCCAATTACTTTCATGGAATGAACAGTCATTACTGTATTTCTGGGTGATGTAATAGTTTTCTTTTTAAGATCAGTTTATTTACCTAATTTATTACATGTGTATTGCCTTAACATCTTTCAAAAATACAATAAATGATAAAAGAACTTACAATAAAAATTTTCTTTTCTATCCATACCCCTATTCACCTAATGTCCTCTTCATACCCTTAACTCATTCAAAAAGGAATTACTCAGGAATTTTTTTATATATCCTTTGTATCTTTATGCATATTAAGTATATATTTAAATTATACTCATGAATGAATATATATATATGAGAATATACACACAGTCATAAAACATTTTTTGCTTGTGCAGGCAGTTTAACATCTTGCTTTTCTTTTCACATATGTACTTCGAAGGTCTTCCTTCAGTAATACACAAAAGATTTATATCATTTTTCACAGTTCAGTAGTATTCTATTCTGTAGAGCACCCTAATTTATTTACTTAGTCCCTTTTAAATGGACATTAAGTCATCAAATCAATGCCCATAGCTATTTTTATGTATCTTTAAAATAATTTATGCAAGTATAAATTTGTTAGCTATTGCTGAATTACTTTCCATAAGACTTTTTCAATTGACACTCATACCAAGAGATGTAAGAATTATTTTTCCCCCACAGTACCTATCTTCTATTGGATTGTTTGGTCTTTTTCTTGATAATTTCTAAGAACTTGATACAACATATTTTCTTCCATGGTAAGAATTGTACTTTTTCCTATTTTGTTGATTTTCTTTTTGCTTTGTTTTAGCAGTTGTTTTATTTTTGCCCATCAGAAACATCTTTTTTCCCTCATATAATTTAATTTCTCAATCTTTTTCTTGTGGCTTCTAAATCTTGTCAGAGCCATAAAGGTCTTCTCTACATATTCTGCTACACTTTTTTCTATTACATTTAGGGTTTCAATTTTACATTTAAATTGCTGGTCCCTTTTGGAGTTTACACAGTATATGATGTGAGGCATAAATTGAAATTTATTTTCCCACATGGCTACCTTTATGCCGCAATATCATTTAATAAAAATTTATCCTTTGTCATTAATTTGAGAAGCAGCTTAGATTGTTTCATCTATTTCATTGCTTTCTCTGCTTGTTCACATGCCAGTACCACAGTTTGATGATTGATGTTTTAGTAATGCATTATATTATCTGGGAGGTGTAATCCATCCTTATTGCTATTTATTTTTACATATTTTCAAGAATTTTTTTGTTTTATTTTTACTTGAACATTAAAATCATTTTGTCAAGTTTCAGGAACATATTAAAATCAGTTCAGCATGTGTTGATATCTTTGCAGTTATTGAGGTTTCTTATCTAAGAATATAGTACGACTTTCCATTCATTCAGATTTTTTCTGTGCCTTTCAGAAGTGTTTTCATGTTTTCTTTATATATATCTTTCATATTCATCAATATATTCATTTTAAAGTTTTTAAATTTATGTGTTGCTATAGAAAGTGGAATCTTCTGTTGTAGAGTCTACATTTTTTGGCCATCTATTATATGTCAGCTATAGTGATAAATATCAATTATAACACAGAATAAAATAGAAGATTCCTGACCCTCATGAAGCATATAGCACTGGTACAGCTTTACTGTAAGTAGGTAATCACTACATTAGTCACATATTTCCCTCATGAAGGGAAGTAACATAACTGAGTGTAATTGAAACACAATATAGACTGGGAAGTCAGATATTTCCCTGAAGACATGGTACATTAGGATCAAAGCAACATGGGTCGACCTGTATAATTAGTAATGCCTGGAAACTTTGTTTCAAGCACAGCACAAACTCTTTACATATTTGAGTCTAAATCCTTAAAATATTGAGATACTCATAGAATAAATATCCTGGTTACATGGTCAGTACTCTTCAACATGCCAGGTCTTAGAAATAACCATCACAAGATGAAGCACCTCAGCTTTTACTAGGGGTTACCAGATAAAGAACATATTTATACAAACAAAGCATTTGCTGTGTAGATAAAATTCAAATGTAACTGTTCCCTACATTTTTAGAACCTAAATCTAACAACCTTAATCAATCACTGATAAGTAAAAATAAGAATAAATTTTTATATGACAAAACCAAAGATATAGAAAACAATGAAAAGGCATAAATTTTATGAAATTAAAATTAAGCATAGAATTTGCAAAATATTCTCACTCTTTAGTAGTGTCTGTCATTTACCTGTGTTGTTAAGGATATTTATAAAGACTACTTCAATAGTAGCTAACAACTTTTAAAATGAATCCCTAAGCTTGTGTGTGTGTGTGTGTGTGTGTGTATGTATGTATAAGCACCAAGATTAGAGAGAAATATATGGAAATGAAAATGAAACGTTAAAATAAAAAATTAAAATTCAAGAAATTTATAAATTTCCTTAAATCATGCTCCTCTATATGAGAACCTCACTGATTGTGTCCAGGTTCTTTAACAACAGTGGAAGACACTAGTAAGGGGCCAATATTGAGGGAAGGCATGAGAACGAGATGTCTTCAGGCAATTTCTGTTAAGGGCATAGCTGTTTCTTGATGCATAAAACACCATCATAGGTATACTGGAATATATTTGTAAAACAGATTACAGGGAAAAGTTGAGACAGAGAAACTGAGATGGGTAGTGGAGACTGAAGCAGTGAAGAGAAGAGAGCTAGATATAGCTGATTTTAGAAACTGGATCAGGAATTGGACCAAACAAGAGATTCTGTTGGGTAGGACAACCTACAACAAGCCTATCAAATTGTTTTCCTTCACCAGAGAGACAAATGCTGATCACTTGGCTAAAGTTGACTTTCCTCTGGGAAAGTCTGAATTAGAGAACATTTTCAATTAAAATGTAATTTTTATGTTCTTAAGTATATTCAGTAACAGACTTCCATAAATACATAAAAACAATGTATTCTCCTACACAATAAATCTTGTTTACCCTTCTAATTTACTTAATATTTTTCATTAATAGGGTCCAAATTAACTATAGTCCAGCTTTGTCCAAATAATCAATTTTGTATTAGAGCAAAGCAGTTCAGTGTTTTTTCCCGTTTTTTGGCTCTCTTGTTCTCCCTTTTTTATTCTAAAAGGTAGTTATAGTCTATTTTACTACTTCTAAGCCTAATCATCCTCTTCTATGACTCAGTTGTATTTGGACTACCCCCAGAACGAAGTTAAGCCCGGAGTCCTTTAAAGAATGGAGAGAAGTAATACCTGGTTAAAAAAGGAGTCATAGCACACAGTGATTAAGGTATTTACCAGACTCTCCTGCTGTTTCTCTCCTCCTGGTTACTTGGAACTGAAATTCTCTTTGGTTGGAAATTCTTTCCCCAGATGTTACTTGGAATCTCTAAAGCCAAGCATTTTTTTTGATTCAGGAGTTTCAGGAAGTCAGTATTTTTGAAGTTTCTTCCAGTAGGGGGAATCCCTGTTTGCCTCCTTTCATCCAGAAGAGCTGGAGCCAGACACCACTCTTCAGAATGATGAGAGATGCTGGAGCTGAGGACTCATTAATCAAAGAACTTCTGTATGCCATCTCTGATGGGTCATAGTTGTCTGGAGAATGCCATGAAGAAGATTCCAAAGCATATCCCAATTGTGTGAGATCTTCCAAATGATGAGTCATGTCTGCTGTGGACATTGAAAAGAAGGGACAGAATGTGGGCTAGTGATGTACTTTATAAGTCACAGTTGCCCACAAATTACCTTCTGAAAAAAGTGCTCAGTGAGTATCTAGGACTCTACTGTTAGAAAAAATTAGATTCCAGTATTCACACAGATACAAAAAATAGGAAGGAGTTATGATCTATTCACAGGGTATCTGCCTAATTGAAGGAGGACCCAGACTATGAGGCCAGAAACATTTTGACTTGGCAGATATATAAAGAGGAACACATTGTTTAAAAGAAAAGGTCCTTATTTATAGATTCCTGGTGCACAGAGCAATCAAACTAAGAGAAGAGTAATTTTTTAGTTGCTGAAATTAAGGAAGCTTGCAGCCAGCCAAGACTTTCCAGTCATATGAAAGTTTATGATAATTATGCGGGGAAAATACACAAAGAAGAAAGCAAGAAATTCCCTAGCATCACATGGTGCCTCCTCTTCTCTCTTTTGCCACCATTTAAAGAACTGTGCAAATGTTTGCTTTTTGACTTCTCATCTCAGTAGTGTTTCCATTTCCTCTTGCTGCTGTTCTCTTCATCAGAATATATATTTATATATATATATATATTCTGAATGAATAAAAATATTGGGATTTTTAAAAAATTTGGTAAACCCTAACAAAGAGGAGTGTTTTCTCCAGGCATGGGCACCAATCTTTAAAATAAGGCATTGAGCTTGCATCTATGATTGTTTAAATACTGCACCATTAATTCAACATGGAGTTACTGTGTGGTTCCAGCTAGTAGAGACTGAACTCCAATAACAACACCAAAGTACCAGACACTAGCCCAATGCTCCTGCCTCGTGGCATCTGTGGTAAAAGGCAGTTAGTTCTCTTGGCCAGTGGAGAAGATCAACAAATCACTGGAACTTTTTCATATTCTGTGCCAAATAGTGCACTCAGTTATTCAGAAATCATAGCCACTTCAAACTCCTTGTGGGGTAGAAAACTGTGTGGAGTATCTTTTTGCATTATAAGTTCTCATTCATTCCCTTACATTCTTTTAGGATTTCAATACGCTTTGAAGTGTGCAGTGGGGGAGAGAATGTAGAGAAAAAAGTAGATTTCCTTTGATTCTGGAACCCATCATTTCTGAATCAGCTACATCATGCCAGGATCAAATCCATCTCTTTATGGTTCAATAGAGCCAGGACTGAGCTGAAAGACCCTGGACCATAATAACACACTCAGAAGGGCTCTTGTGAGATCCACAGAGTGACTTGAGAGGGAAGGGAGTGAAACCACTACATGGTTAAAGAAAGGATGAAAAAGAGATTCAGTCACAAATCCGGAAGCATAGATTCGCTTTATAGGGGCAATCTAAATGTGTGGAGAGATTTCAGGGCTTGAATTTTGGGAATTACTTTGGAGATTTCACCTTTATCTGGCGATTCAAAAACACAATATCCCAAATATATAGGCAATAGGATATAAATACTTTATGTCATATCAAAGGTGGGAGACTTGCAGTAATTCCATGCCATTCTCATTTCTCATAAACAGGTTAGGATGTGGTCAAATGTTTATGTAAGGAATATATAATTCTGTGCCATAGCATGCGTTAGGATTTAAGAGAAGAGAGATAAGAATGTGCCATACAGTTTGTGCCCCAAGAATCCTGGGGGTGGGATGGGATGGAGGGGGCAGGCCGGGAAACCAACAGTTCCACTGTGTGATGCGCATAGAGGTGTAGGGTTAGATTCAGAAGACTAGGAGGAGACAAGATGGGCCTGCATAAGTTTGGGGAAAGGTAAACCAGACTTCCCAAAGGAGGGTACGTCCTTGAGGATTCACTTACTTGTCATTTACTGATGCATTTAACAAATATTATAGAATGCTAATTTCATTCTTTGCTGTATATTGTAGGCTGGATGGTGCTCTGGCCCTCCAACAAAGTTGTATGCCCTTGCATTAATCTCCAGAGCTTGTGAATATTATTATATAACAAAAGGATGTGATTAAGTTAAGGATCTTCAGAGGAAGTGTTTATCCTGGATTATCTGGTGGACCCTAAATATAATCAAATGCATTCTTATAAGAGAGGCAGAGGGAGTTTTGAGACAGACATGCTAAAGAGGAGGCGATGAGAAGACGGAGGCAGAGACTGTGCATTTTGGTCAAATGTTCCTTCTGCCTTGTTGTGACTGTCATCTCATTCTTATGGGTGGGTGGCTTAGACTCGTGAGAATGAGGAAATTCTCTAAGTCTGGGTTAAGAAGAAGGGCTGAGTTTTAGGAC
>RJWT010001323.1:0-49448 GCA_004365215.1 Cuniculus paca | reverse complement strand
TAGGGGAGGGCACAGGGCTGCTGACATGGGCTGTTCAGCAAGACGTGGCTGAAGGGGGTAGGAGCATTTGTGGTATGCAGGGGGTCTGGCAAAGGCAGTTTGGGAAGAAGAAACTGCAGGGGTTTCTGGGAAGAAGGAGCTAGACACCATTATGGTTCAACATGTGGCCTGTCACCATGATGGCTGGGCAACTCTCAGTCGGGGGACCTATCACTTTCCTTCTTTTGTTTTGTTTTTTCTATGGCTCTAGAGATTAAACAAACCTAGGGCTTTATGCATGCTAGGCAAGGGCTGTATCACTGAGCTATGTCTCAGCACTTTTACTTTCTTTTGGGTGCATTATTTTCTATTCCATATCTTCCTCCTATCCCCTGATTTCCTTTTCTTTTAGTAGTTACCCTAGGACAGTTATGATGAACTTTTTAGAGCTTTCAATATTACAAATAGCACTGTGTGACATGCGTGCCATAGATTCGCCACTGCTGTACTAGGAATTATAGTGTGCCTACTTATCTTGCCAAAAGTCAAAATTTAATCACCATTTTCACTCTTGTAAATCACATAAGCACCATAGAATGCTGAAATTCATTTACTTCCCAATTTATCTGCTGTTGTTGCCATATATGTTAATTCTGTTCCGTATTTATTTTTGGTTTTATGAGACAGGGTCTTGCTGTGTAGTTCAGGCTGGCTTTAAATTAACTGTAGCCCTGCCTGGCTTCAGACTCATGGCAGTCCTCCTGCCTCAGCCTCCTGAATGCTGGGATTGCAGACTTGAGCTACCATGCCCAGCTTCTTTATTGCTTTTAAACCGTATGAGAGAAATTGTTTTTATTTATTTTTAATTATGTTGAAAGTAAGGAATTTTGTAGATTCATTTGTAATTTACTATTACATTTATTTTTGCTTTTCAGGCTCTTTATATAATCATTTTGTTTGCCTGAAGTATATTCCTTTGGATTTCTTTAGTAAAGGTTTGTTTTTGCAGTTGTAGGGTTTGAATCCAGGGCCTTTCATATCCTCGGCAAGCACTCTACCCCTGACCTACAGCCTTACCCCTTTTGCTTTTCCCTCCCCTTCTCTCCCCTCCCATCTCCTCTCCTTTTCTTTTTTTTCCTTTCTCTTATTAGTACCTGTTTGACGGGGTTTTGCTAGGTTCTTTGAATTTGCACTCTCCTGCCACAGCCTTCTGAGTAGCTGGGATTACAGTTGTACACCATCCAATGTGAAGTTCTTTTGATGACAGACTGTCTCAATTTTCTATTTGTCTGAAGATGCTGTATCTCCCCCACCCCGTCCCATTATATTCATTGGTAATAGAATTCTAGTTTAACAGCTATTTACTGTTTTTGGGCTTCTGTTGCTGATTAAGGTCAGCTGTCAGTCTAATTGTTTCTCTTTTGCAAGTAGCCTTATCTTTTCTTTCTAAGTGCTTTCCAGGTCTTTTAGAAATCTTTGACGTTCTGCTGTTTTGGTGATTTGTCTAGGTTTTAATTTATTTTTCATTTTTCCTGCTAGGAATGTGTTGGGCTTCATGTATCTTTGGATCCTTTTTTCCCATGAGTTTTAGAAAATTCTTAGTATTCTGATAGGTCCCCTGCCTGAGACTTGCCCAGCCATCATGGTGACAGGCCACGTGTTGAACCATAATGGTGTCTAGCTCCTTCTTCCCAGAAACCCCTGCAGTTTCTTCCCAAACTGCCTTTGCCAGGCCCCCTGCATACCACAAATGCTCCTACCCCCTTCAGCCACGTCTTGCTGAACAGCCCATGTCAGCAGCCCTGTGCCCTCCCCTGTCAGAGTACATTTAAGCTCACCCCTTGCCTTTGTCTTCAGAGAATCAGCACACCTGTGAGTGCTGGTCTCTCCGTGCCCAATCTTATCTCTTTCCTCCCTTTTCTCTGCGCCACTCATGTTTTTCTAGCTGCCTCAGATTGAGTGAAAAACAGCTCAATCATATTCTTTTTCAAATACGGCATCTACCTATGCCTTTTCTCCTCTGTGACACTGTCCGACATGTTAGAGTCCCTTTGTGATGTCTCTTAAATTTCTTTTGTCTTTTTATGCTGCATTTGCCTCCTTTTTTTAGTTCATCAAAACTTCTCTTAACTATATGTAATCTCCTGTTAAATATGTCTCATTGAGTTTTTATTTTAATGTATGTTTTTTATTTCCAGGTGTTTTAATATTTTACAAAATCAAGTCTGCTTTGACCTTCTTTATGATTTTTTATTCCCTAAACATATCTGTGAGCTTGTCTTTTCATTTCTTTGAAATACATTAAACATGCTTATTTTAGAGAATTTTGTAATCCAAAATGGTATGCTTTGGATTTAGCCTTGTAGGATGCTCACTTTACAGCATATTTCTTGGTCTTCCCCTCATGTTGGCCGTACCTTTGTGAAACCTTGAAACCAAAAGCTCATTTCATCAGACAGCACATGTTCTGAGGGTTCTAAAGTATATTGCCTGTAATTTATTTAGTGAAGGTTTGTTTTTGTAGTCAATGTATGCTTACATTGCAATACTTAGCTTTACTAAATTCCTGCCAGAAGATTCCCTCTCTGTGTTTTGTTTTGTTTGTTTTTTTTAGCTAACTCTTCAGTGCTTTCGTTGGTTTCTGTTTTTCGTTTTTTGTTTATTGTGGTTTGTTGTTTTGTTTTGTTTTGTTTTTTTGGTCTTTCTTGACACAGGGTTTCCCTATATGGTTCAGACTGGCCTTGAACTCACTTGAAGGGCCTTGCACTCACAGTGATCCTCCTGCCTCAGCCTCTTGAGTGCTGGGATTACAGGCATGCATCACCACACCCGGCTTCTTCAGTGCTTTCTTAAAAAGATTTTTAAAACACTTCCAGGATAATTAGCTGTTTCATAGGTATAGCTATGTAGTCTGCCTGCCATGTGGCTTGTGGAAATGATGTGATTCCTTTTATTTTTCACTATCAGACTCAAGCTTTTATTTTTCAGTTCCTGTGAGCATAGTGACTGAAGTATCCATTTCTAGGGTGGTAAGGGCACGTAGGTTGCTCTTCCAAAGAGTAGCTCCTTTTCCAGCACCTACCAATTTATAGCTTCATATTATGGCAGATGATGTTACTGAGCTCCCATTTTTCAGTTTTTCCCAGAGCTGTTCAGTGTATAAAATACTTATTTTGAAAACTAGTTGGGTGAGGAAGAAAGGTAAAGAGAGGTGAGAGGGAAACCTGCAGCTAAAGTGATAGAAAACATTTATTGTGGAAAAAAAAAAGTGGGAGCTAGAGATCTGGAAAAGAGCGCTCTCTTATTTCAGACGCATTACATTACATATCTGGTGAACCCTGTTGGCCCATAAAATCCTTTCCATTAGTCAGGGCACTCTGCTTTTGTCTTGACTACTGCTGTTCTTAGAGCTGTTTGGTTGCTTGCATGTCTCAGTTTCCTTTTCAGGAGGCAGATTATCATATATTTTGGAATGTATTTACAGTAACTGGAGCTTTCTAGCCTGGTTAGTCCTTTCTTTAGATATAAGACCCCCATCTTGAAGTTTATGTTCGGAAAATGTCCATGTGATCCTTTGCCCCAAGTGCCAACAGCAGACACAGCAGTTGACACACTGCAGGGAATTTCCAGCTGCTGGGCAGGTTTCTGAAATCCGGACACGTGCTGTTCACACTTTGGCTTCTGAGGCAGGGATCAGTGGTTGAAGAGGGGAGGGGCTGGCAAGGGACTGGAGGGGGAAAGATCTCATGATGCCTGCTCAAGGCTTAAGTCTGTGTAAGTGTTCTTCCTCTCTTCTCCAGCTGGCATTGGTAGGGCAGAGTAAATCATCATAGAGTGGTTATGAGCTGAACCCTCTGTGGACTTCTGTGAAGCACATCTGTGACGTCACCCTGTTATCACTGTCTGTTCTGCATAACCTCTTTTCACCTCTCCCCTGAGAGAGGGTGATGCCCAGAACTCATGTCAGGGCAATGAGCAGAGAGAAATGTTTGGTAATCATTATTTTTGAGATGAATGCTAAGAACATACTCTCAGGCCATTGTCACATTTTCAAAATTCCCCATTGGAAAAGAGAACCCTCTTTAAAAACATGCCCTAAATACCCTGTTATGGATAAAACTTTTAAAATGGGAAAATATGACAGTTCAGTTTGAAACTCCTAAGTAATCTCCCTTGTTGCCCTTGGTCTCCTTTTCCAAATATACACACACACACACAGAGTCTGCACTCTGTACTACAGTGATTCTTTTAAAAACTAAGATCATGTCACTCCTCTGTTCACAATCTCCACTGGCTTTATTTCATTCAGAGTAAAACCCACAGGGTTTACAAGGCCTTCCTGTCCGGACCTCTCCTCCCACATTTATGTTGCTGCTCTTTGACCTCATTTACTATCTTTTCTTCTGGCTTACTCTTTTTCAGCCATGGTGGCCTTCTTACAGTCTTCTATAAATTGGGGACTGTCATATCTTTGGGTTTTTGCATTAACTGTTTTCTCCATTTGGAATGTTGTGTGTTTAACTATCCACATGGTGAATATCTTACTTCCTACTTACATGGTTAGTGTTACCATGTCCATCAGTCCTATCGCATTCAGTCCTATTGCATTCATCCTAACACTCCTGTGCTCTGTTCCTACTCTGTACTTACAATCTTATCCTGCTCACTTGTGATAATGTATTGCTTATTGTGCGTATGTAAAATCAGCATCCTTGCTCTAGAAAGCAAACTTTATTTTTATTTGTATTCATTTATTTTGCAGTAGTGGAGATTGAACTCAGGACCTTCTTACTTAGCTACATGTCCAGCCCTTTTTTATTTTTCTTATTTAGAGACAAAGAATTGCTAAATTGCCCAGGCTGGGCTCAAATTTGGAATCTTCCTGCCTCAGCTTCCCAGAGTGCTGTGATTATAAGCATGTACCACCATGTCTGACTGAATACTTACTTTCTTTATAAAAGTGTAAGTTCTGTTCTTTCTGGTCATCTAAGCCTTGTGTATTTTATTCTCCGTCCTTTTTTGCTGCTTTTGAGTACTCTATTTTTCCTTCTTATTTACCGTATTTTTACTATCCCCTTACTAGAGCAACTGTGTCCTGTTTATGTAAATTAAGTAATTTTTAAAAATTAACATTTTGGATTTTTTTTTTAACATTTTGAATTTTGTTTAGAGTAAAAAGACAGATTAAGAAAATGAAAACCCAGTTTGGCAGTGCACGCCTGTAATGCCAGCACTCTGGGAGACTGAGGCAAAAGAATCTCAAGTTTGATCCTAGCCTGGGCAATTTAGCAAGACCCTGTCTCAACAAAAAAGCAGAAACCACATGTAAACCTACTTCCCGACAATTCTTCCTATGTCATGTATGAACGTTCAAGGATTTAGCACATAGTTTAGGTAGATATGTTGGGTGTGGTAGCACACACCTGTGATCCCAGCACTCTGGGAGGCTGAGGCTGGATTTTAAACTTGAGCCCTGACTGAGCACTTAAGCAGTTTAGCAAGACCCTGTCTCAAAAAAAAAGAAGAAGAAGAAAAAAAAAAGCCTGGGGATGTAGCTCAGTGCAAAGCCTCCAGGTTGAATCCCCAGTACTGGGGGGAAAAAAAAGTCAAGAAGATGTTGAATGTAAAATGTTTGGTTGTACTGTATTTGCATAAATATTTTAAAAGTACTTACAGAGCCAGCTGTGATGGTGCAGGCCTGTAATCCCAGCACTGGAGAGGCTGAGGCAGGAGGATTGTTGGGAGTTCAGACCATGTAGTTCAGGCTGACCTTGAGTTCATTATGTAGCCCAGGCTGGCCTTGTACTCATGGTGATCCTCCTGCTTCAGCCTCCTAAATGCTGGGATTACAGGCCTGCACCACCGTGCCCAGTTATAAACATTTTTAACAATGGAATAATATTCTCATTTGAGTGTATCATCCTTCATTTAATCATTACCCTATTTTTGGACTTTTTATTCTCACATTTTTATATTATAAAGATTGCTGTAATTAACATCTTTATACATAAAACCTTTTTATTTTACTAGAATATTTTTAGAAACTCAGTTTTTGGGTTACAGGATTTGAAGTCTTTTAACATTTTTTGATACATGATACTAGGTTACCCTGCCCCCCACGTTGGGAATTGAACCCAGAGCTTTTGCACTTAATTACATCCTCAAGCCCTTTTATACATTTTGAGACAGGGTCTCACTGTGTCACAAAGTTGTCCAAGTTGGGCTTGAAATTACAATCCTCCTGCCTCCTCTCTCCTGACAGACTGCTAGGATTACAGGTGTGTGCCGCCATGCTGGGCGCAGGTTGCTTCCTTAAATTATTACCAGTTTATATTTTTATCAGCAGTATTCAGGATGCCCAGAAACTACTTTCCTGTGGACCCTGAGAAATTTTACTTTCTTACAGTCCTTTCTTATAGTCTTTGTATATCTGTTGAATAAATGATAGAAGAGAGCTGGGCATGGTGGCTCTCGCCTGTAATCCCAGCACTTGGGAGGCTGAGGCAGGAGGATCGTTGTGAGTTCAAGGCCAGCCTGGGCTACAAAGTGAGTTCAAGAGTAGCCTGAACTGCATAGTGAAACCCTGTCTCAAAAAGATAAAAATAAATAAATAAATAATAGAAGAAAAACCTATCCTTAAAAAAAAAATTAGCTCAGTATGGTAGCACATATGGATCACATGCTGTGATCACAGCATGGAGAAGCTGAGGCAGAAGATTTTGAGCTTAAGGCTGCCTGGGATATGGAGCAAGTCCAAGACAGTCCTAGACTACATAGTGAGGCCCTGTCTCAAAAACAAGCAAGCAGCCGGGCCTGGTGGTGTACACCTGTAATCCCAGCACTTGGGAGGCTGAGACAGGAGGATCATTGTGAGTTTGAGACCAGCCTGAGCAACAAAGTGAGCTCAAAGCCAGTCTGAACCACATAGTGAGACCCTATCTCAAAAAGACAAGGGCCAAGGATTTAGCTCAGTGGCCTAAGGGCCTGCCTGGCAAGCACAAGGTCGCAAGTTCTAGCCCCAGTGCTGCAAAAAAAAAAAAAAGCAAGCAAAAAACCCAGAACTTATATTGTATAGCAGTTTTAGTCCTCAGGAAAATTGAACAGAAAGTACAAAAAATCCTCACATACTCCTGCCCACCCTCAGCCTCTTTCACAATCAGATATCCCACAACAGGCTGGTATATTTGTTTATTGTCAGTGAACCAATCACCCAAAGTCTGTAGTTAACTTTGGGATTCACTCTTGGTGTTGTACATTCTGTAGGTTTTAGCAAATGTGTAGTGACATATATACACTATTGTATCATATAAAATAGTATCATACAGAGTAGCTTCACTGTCCTAAAAATTCTGTGTGCTGTCTCTTTATCTTTCTCTTCCCTTTAACATAGCACTACTGATATTTTTATTGTATTAGACTTTTGCCTTTTCCAGAATGTCATATAGTTGGAATCATGTAGCATGTATCCTTTCTAAATTGACTTCTTTTACTTACTAATATACATTTACAGTATCTTTTGTGTATATTTTCATGTCTTGATAGTGCACACACACACACATTTCCCAGCGCTGGGGATGAAACGCAGGACCTAGTGTTTTACCACTAGGCAAGTGCTTTACCACTGAGCTACAACACCAGTCTGATAACTCATTTCCTCTAACACTGAATAGTGTTCCATTGTCTGGATCTACCACCGTTTATACAGTGACCTATTGAAAGGTATCTTGGTTGCTTTCAAGTATTGGCAATTATGAATGAAGTTAGTGCTAGCATCCACATATAGGTTACTGTGTGGATGTTAGTTTCCAGCTCCTCTGGGTGAATACCAGGGAATGTGATTGCTGGCCAACATTGTAGAAGAGTATTTAGTTTTGTAGAAAATTACCAAAATGGCTTCCAGCCTATCCTGGTTTAAATTGCATTTCTTTGGTCATTAGTGAAAGTGGACATTTTTTTTTTCCTATTTCATTAACCACTTACAGTTCTCTGGAGTCTCCCAACTGCTGCGATTACAGGCGTGCACCATCATGCCTGGCTTCTTTATCCTTCTTGTAGCTAAATGATTATACTCAGCAAAATGTTGATGTGTTGGGGCTGTATTTTAAAAATTCTTTGACTTCCTTAATGATAAAGAACTCCTTTGAGATAGTTGTGGCTATACTAAACTGCTTTGAGAAACCAGGATTAAAATGCTCATCTTGCATTCCTCTCCCTGTGACTACTTTACCCTAAACTATAGTGCTTCTGAAGAGAATGAAAAGGCAAGCTTATAAAAAAATTCCTTTTTTTTCTTTTTTCTTTTTCATTAGTTTTTACTCATAATCATAATTATAAACTTAACTCTGAAATCCAGCTCTACTTGTAGGGGACTAAGGAAAATATGGAACCCAAAGAATTGCAGTGAGAGCTCAAAGATTACAGGATATTTCAAGCAGATGGGGAAGAGGGGTGCTCCTGAACTACAGAAGGAAAGCTCTGATGATTAAGAGACAAAGTCAAATGTATTGGAGTTGTCCACAGTCAGCAGTGGTCTTTTTGCTGACCTTGACATTTCTGGACCCAAAATGCTCCATGCCTTCTATCATGTTCCTGCCTTCTTTCACTTTCCAAAGATCATATGATTGCTATCCCACCACTCAGAAAGTCTGGGCAATACAGATGAAAAACCGGGAGTTATTTGTGTTTGATCCCACCTTTGCAATGGATAAAATGCCAGGACCTGTGGATGCAGTTCTCATTGGCAAATTTTCCCTTGTAGATGAACTTGATGCTGTTGCCCTAATGGTGGTGTGAAGTCACCATCCTGGATAATTCTGTAAAAGCAGGAATCCTTATAACCAAATCCCTTCTCTACAGTACTCAAAGCATGAAAGTTTTCTGCTGTCTTTGGAATTTTGTCTGCAAATAGCTCAAAGGAGAAGCAGCCCAAGGGCTCACTGTCTTTAGTGATGTCAAAGAACACAGTGGAGTTGACCATGAGTGGCAGTGGGTAGCTACTGGTGACAGCAGTGTCTGCAAAGCCAAGAAATTGCTTTTAATTGCCTTATACACTTTAGCCCAGGATACTTCTTCCAAGGGAGGCTGAATCAGCTCTTTCAGCCATAGTGATACCTGACATCAGAGTTTAGACCTTGCTCAAGGCCCCTGAAGGCAAAGAACTCTGGTAGGAGGGGTGAAATGCCTCCACATATGTGTGCTATTTCTTTAAAAGAAAGTCTAGCGGAAGTGATGCTGTGGGGAACATCTGCACTTGGGGCTGAGTGGAGAAAGCGAGATGCACTGCAGCTGGTGTAAGGCCCTGGCAGGCTGAGGCGCTGCTGTCTATTGGGGTTTATTTCTGTCTGCATTGAAACATGGCTTGGGAGGGGGTTGGTGGCCTGCTGCCAGCCTCAGTTAGCCTGCCCTCCTCTTTCCTCTTTCCTCCTCATTGCCCCCCTCTCTTGCGCCCCCCCCATGCTCCCCTCCCTCATACTTTAAAGTCACATTTCCAGGCCAGACGTAGAATTAATCTCTGGGCACTTCACATTGCTGGCAGCTGAAAGCAGGATGTGGGATCTTTTTTTTTTTTTTTCCTTTCTTTCTCTCTCTCTCTCTCTCTCTCTCTCTCCCTGCGTCTTGGCTGACTTTTTTACCTCTCGAAGAATTTGGAAGGCCGTGAGATCCCCCCCACCCCAAGTACTGTGGAGTTTTTCAGCACGCTGATCACCCTGCTGCGGCTTCACCCTAATAGACTTCATATGTTGATGCAGTTGACATCAGTATCAAACTATTTTACATGTGATCTGGTGTATTTCCTGAGGAAATCTGCAAGATATTTATTAAGAACTAATAAAATAAACCTCTCCATGAGTTTTTAGGTAGTTTTCAATTTTTCATGTCTCTCTCGTTTCCTCTTATCAATGAGTTGCTATTTTCTCTCTCTACTCTGACCATCGCAAAAGGAAACAAAAATAAATGTTTTAAACTGTTCCTGAAGGGACAGGGAGAATAGTTCTGCCATGATGTATCAGCCAGGGCTATATTTTTAGTGCAGCATTGTAGAAACTAAAAATATCCTGTTATAGTGGATCCTTTTTATAGGTCTGTGTGTGTGTGTGTGTGTGTGTGTGTGTGTGTGTGTTTATAATGTACGCACAATTGCCTTTGTGCATCAACAGCCGCTCTTCCCATTACAGCTGGACTCCATTAGTCCTTGAAAATTAATGTAATCCTAGTTAAGAAAAAAATTAATTACTCTACCAGAGCTGTGTTTCATCCAAAGCTAGTGTTAGCTCCCTAGCTGGCAGCTTAGTTTGAGAGGCTCCAGGGACCCGTGGAGTTGTGGCTTTTGTATCACAGCATTTGCTGCTGTGTTTTTCCTGTTGAGAGCATTCCTTAGTTCTTAAGGGTTAGACATGTGGCACACAGAGAAAGACTGCAGGCCCTTCTGCCTCAGTGAATTACTGTGTTCCAGTGTGGTCATCCCCCAAAGGGGTGTCCACCTAGCTTTAATTCACCTGCCATACAAGTATGCTTATTAAGTTTCTTTAAAAAAGGGGTACTTTGGCAGTGGTTGATTTTTCATGTGCCCTGGAGGAGAAATAACATTTATCAAAGTCCAGTAGCTATGTGGGATTTGTCTAGGAGTATTCTATGGAAATGACAGTCATGTTTTGCTTTTACTTTTTGTTTTAAGGTTTAAAATACTTTGTTTAATATATACCTTTATTATAAATGAGTATGTCAGAGTTGACAGCTGGTTTCCAGTCAGCCTTCTGAGTAACAGCCCATTGTGTGGCTCAGCATGAAATGTTTCCAGCTTTGTGATCAGTGTTCTGGGTTGAGGTATAGGACACTGTCTAGAAGTTGATGCAGTTTACCTCACCTTCAGGTGTGGTTGCCTGCTTTCATTGTTTTTTCTTATTTGAGGTTCTAGATTGAGGTAAGGGGACAGGGTTGGGTAGGTGGGAAGATGACGTGCTTGTTTCCTTACTGGTCAGACTCTCTAGGCTTGCTATTGAAAGTCCAGGAAGGATCCATCTGTCTTGGACTGAACTTCTCTTTTTCTGCCAAACTGGGGCATGGGCAGCATAGGCCTGTATAACTCACGACAGTTCTCCCAAAATGCCATGACAGTGTGATCCTCATGGAGCTATTAGAACAAAAACTGGGTTCATGCCCCCTCCCTTTTTTCTCTTTTTGGTCGTGGCTCTAAGGTTGGTTGCTGGACCTTCTGTTCTTGCCTTTTGGTAACTTTCAGTCCTCCTATAGCCCCTCCCTGTCACCCTCTTAACTGACAACTGGTTCAGCCCTTAGCTTCCTATACTTGATCCCCAAGCAGTATTCCTCAGTAGGAGTAAGTAATTAGGCCTTTTACAAATTTATTTTATTAGTGAAGAGTTACTATGTAATAGGCTGTAATTCTAATACAACCAGTTTGGAGATTAATAAAAAAATTTAAAAAGAGCAGTTTTTACCAGAGACAGTGGGCCTGTTATTTCAAGTTTTCAGCTGCACCGAAATCAGAGCAGCGTGGGACCCGTGGCGAGCTGTGCTGCTGGGAGGATGCAAAGCCACGTTCCTTGTTGTTACAGTCTGTGCAGTGCCCGTCCTTGAGGGTGTTTTACACTGGCATTGGAAAAAAGGAAACCTTGTTTTCCAAGAACTCTGCTCTCTCTCAGCTTGATAAGCATTTAAAAATAAAAGCTGCACAATTGAAATTGGCAGTGCATCCTCATTCTTTTGTCTTTCTGTTTATTTTTTTCCCTCATCCCTCAACATGTGTGCTACAGCCCATGGTTATTACACCCTCAAGAATGATGTCCTGGAACTCAGCAGACTCGCACCAAGGTCTGCCCGCCCTGCACTCGGCTGTTTGAAGCTGGCTGAGGCAGCAGGGCCTAGCACTGAGAGATTGTGGATCAGCCTCAACAGCTTCATCTGCAGCACATTTTCCCTTGCCTCAAAGCTGCTGCCTGGAACTTTGAGCTCCTCCAGAATCCCAATTGTCAGCTCTGTCTTCCTTGTTAGTTTTCCAAGTTAACTTAATCAATTTATTTACCTCTCAATTGGATAAGCTCAAAGTACTCACTTTGGCGCTGATCAGGAACAGTTCTGTCTTTTAAAAGAGAGGCTTCTAAGCTAAGATTTTATTATAGTGACCCAGTAAAGACAAAAGCTACTATGACCTTAGGCTGGAATGACTGAAAGTTGGGGTTTGCCCAGGGAGTAGACCCTGTTTATGAATTGTTAATAATACACCCTTGTACTCTCAGAAGTATCTCAATTCAGGCAATAAGCTTTAACATCACTGTTACTTAGATAAATTTAGCAAAAAACATAAAAGGCCCCACTCCTTACAAACTGTTAATTTTTTTGTCTAGAAATGTAATGGTTTTGTGAGGCAGTGCCAAACCCTGCCCAAAGCATTGCATGCAGATTCCAGTAGAGTCATGCACATGTGACCTCAGAAAGAATTGCTATGTGTTTCTGGCTCTGTGTTCAAGGACTGGCCTTCCTGCTTGAGTAGGTCCTGGCTAACCGAAGTTTGAAACACCATGTCACTTGTTTGAACATTTCTGGTTGTCATTGCCTACTTTGTTGAGTAAGAACCTGGAGTTCACTTGGTGGGGTGTGGTTTCAGGTTTGCAGACTTCCTGGATGATGCCTGTGAAGGGTTGGTGCCTGATGTAACTGAATAGGGTGTTACTTCAGGTTAGTAGTCCTTGTTTTTGCTTGGCTTGTTGGACTGAACCTGGTATTACTGTTTCCCAAAGAATATTTTTGGTTTGAAAACTGAAGGTCAGCAGTTCGCAAGTGCTGAACTTGAAGCCAACTCTGTGGTTTATCTTGTGCCACTGGGCCAGCAGCGCTGCAGTCCTGATCGATTGATCTGCAACAGTATGAAACCACGAGTAGCGACTGCCAGACAAAACTCCGTATCACCCCATTCCCCTCTCTGCCCAGGTCTCTTTTCTCTTTGTATGTGTCTCTCACTCTTGGTTATGTATTTTGCTTTTTTAGGTCTATCTTTTTCCATCTCGCTGTCTCTTTCCATAACAGTTTTTAATAATGTTTTAGTTAGTTCCAGCCTTTTCCCTGAATGGATCTTATTGGAAAATGCATTTGAAAGGAAACAGTTATACACTTCCCTTCCTTTGAAACTCTGTTGGCACCTTTTCCAGTCCAGTAACCCATACAACATGTATTTTCAAAGTTTCCAAACACAGACACACTGGCGTTAAATTTATGAAAAAATATTTTATTCAGCTGTATGGTAACTGTGACTTTCAGAGATGTTGATCAAATTTGAAATTGGTGCTGACTTTTGGAACTCCAACAGGTTTTCAGATCTCTGCTGGAAATATAGCCACATTGGCTCTTGAGTCTGATGTTTTGTGCCTTGGAATTGGATTGCAGTTGGGGCAGGAGATATAGATTTGGGGATCCCCAGCCACACCCAACAGAAAACAGGGAGAGTCAGGAAGTCATTAAAGAGTATCGTGTAGCTGTACTGGGTACAAGAACAGAAGGTAAGTTCCTTCTGTTCACAAAAGGTAAATTTTTGTTTACTCCAGCCCGAACTGGAAGTCATGTAACACCTGTTTGCTTGGTTCATTATTTTCTTTAGGAAGCAGTGGGCAAGAAAAGTTCATATGTTGACACTTAAAGCAATGTGGTATTGCTAATGTTACAAATGATTACCTTCTCCTTTTGAAATTCATGGTCTGATTTAAAAAAAAATATATCAGTCAGGTCTCTATTTAAAAGTCTGTGGGTTTGACTGAGGTAGAAACCAGGTTGGTAAGGACACTGATTCTTCTCAAGTACTGCAGCTGTTTTTCAGGTGATCCCTGGGAAAGCTGTTTAAAAGTAGATTTCAAAAGGGGTTTCTTCCAAATTGCTTAAGTATCTGAACTGTATCTTGACTCACTTGGCTTTATGTACTGCGCCATTTTTCAGCTTTTATCAGCCAGCAGTAGTGAGTTCTGCCACAGAACATTGCAGTAGGTTCTATGCTGCTTCATAGGACAGAAGCTGCTGAAGACGAGTTCACAGAAGCTGAGCATTCTGCAAGCCATGTGTCCTACTCAGTTCCATTAACAAGGGCTTAAGTATTCATTGTGTCTCATTCAAGCAGCTTTTTTTTTTCTTGGTTGCTTTTTTCGTCTGCAGACTTTCTAGGAATACTTTCTCTGTATTTTCTTTGTTCTCCTTTTCTTCTCTGCCTGTTTTTTGGGGTCTTTTCTTTCTCATCCAGCATCCTAAATGTCAGCATTTACTAAAGATCTTACCTTGACTCTCTTCTTCCCCTTTCTCATTTGGTCTATTGTAAAATCTCATAGTTTCAATTGTGACTTGGCTGTGGATCTCCCCCAAATATTTTTACTGCCCAGATTTTTTCCTTGATCTTTTGCCCACATTTCTGGCTCTATCTAGGTGGACTTTTTACCTGGAATCTGTTACACAACATTGACTCATCCTGTTTCTCCTTGTTGCAAGCCGGGTTCCATAGGAGGCAGACTTCTAAGATAGAGATTTGTATGCAGGACATTGGTTGGGGAATGCTCAACAACTTCCTGCAACTCTGAAGGGGCAAGAAGGAAGCAAAATTGGGGCAGGGAGAAATTGAAACTGCACGGTAGTTGTAATAAAGGCCTTATCCAGTCCTACAAGGAGCTCTGAAGCTGCACTAACCATTGAGAGTAGGCTCAGATAGGACCCTAGGGGCTAAATCTATATACTACTTTCGTTTCTGCACCAGCTAGTTCATTGGTGGGAGTGACACTGGCAAAGCATGTCTTCAGCTGAGGGCAAATCTGGGAAAGAGACCCAGCTAAGCACTCCCAGCAACTGATGGGGGTAAATGACTTGAGTCCCAGAGAGGATCTGGATTGTGCACCAACATATTTACTCCATCACCAAGTCTGGTTCCTGTTATGTACAATATCTGTAGTGCCCTCTATAAACTGCCTCAGCCCCACTGCTTTTGTTTTAGGTTAAGGTGTAATTTATAAAAACAGTAATGCATAGATACTAAGCAGTCAATTTGATGCCAACCCCATTTTTATTTTTTCTTCTTTACCTTGTATGTTAAGAGTATTTAAAAATAACAGGAACCAACTTGAAATAGTGCAAACAAGGAAAGAAACATGTTACAAGGAACTTGCAGACAACACCATAGCCAAGTCTGCAGGAGGCAGTGGAACCCAGAAAAGCCTTTCTGTGTTCTTCTTTCTGCATGTCACTTGCTTGTCTTTCCTTCCTGGTACATTCAATTCAATAAATAGTACCTTTAATTATTACATCATCTGTGTGTGTGTGTGTGTGTGTGTGTGCGCGCGTGTGTAAATAGAGCTATCTCAAGCTTTTAAATGGATGTTCTACAAAATGTCCCATGCTACATTTAAGTAGTTCTCTATTTGTGGACATTTAGATTTTTGTAATCTCCCCCTGAATAGTGGATTTCCTCATTCATAAATCTCACACGTTATCTTTAACTCTTAAGATATTTTTCACTTTCTTTGATTATATAGTTAACCGCATGCCTGGGTCCTGTCAGACTTTAGTTCCTGAGGGTCCAGTTTATGTCTAATTTGTTTTTGAAAATGAAGTGCCTAGCACAGGATCTTGCATGTAGTAGCTCAGGTGAATGCTGACTGAATGAATTGGTCCAGTACTATGTGAAGTACCACTCAGAACAGGTCAGGCCTGGTGACCAAGCCCTGCACTAAGTGCTTGAGATTTACTGGATTCTGCACTCCAGACCCTGACCTATTGGGGTTCCTAGTTCCGGGGGCGGGGTGGGGGGAGTTGATGAATTGTATGTCCGTGTTAGAGCAGCTCTGAGCCACATTCCCAATGAGTATATTAAAGGATATAAATACATTCACAGTCCAGCAGAAGGAGTCCTTTTAGGTAGCATAGGTTTGGTATATGCAGGATCTTGAAGATGATGGAGAGGAAAGAGTTAAGCTTTGTAAAGATTGGAGAATCCTATTCAGGGACATAGAGGAAGATGTTATTTCGTTTGTTTTTAGTTGTAGTCATTACCATCTTTTGGTGTGATGCCCTTTTAAAGAAGTGACATGCACTCCATAAATAAACCTTAGGTTTGGTTTGGTTTGGTTTGGTTTGGTTTTAAAACCAGGCAGGAACAGGTCAGTTCTATCCTTCAAGTGGAGGAAATTTCCTAAGAAAATGAAATTTAACTGTTGCTTTTGAAATTGTCTGTTCGGCAGGGGGTGCTAATCCCAGAATTACAGAATGTTACTCTTTTTACCAGTGTCCAGATTTAAATTTAAATTTTTTAAATTTGTGGCACTGGGGATTGGACCCAGGGCCTTTGCACAAAGCTGCATCTGCAACCTTTTGTTTATTTTTTTATTTTATTTTATTTTTTTTGCGGCACCTGGGATCAAACTCATGACCTCGTGCTTGCCAGGCAGGCGCTTAGGCCACTGAACCAAATCCCTGGCCCTTGTCTTTTTGAGACAGGGTCTTGCTATGCTGTTCAGACTGGCCTTGAGCTCAGTTTGTAGCCCAGGCTGGTCTTGAACTCAAAATCATCTTCCTGTCTCAGTTTCCTGAGTGCTGGGATTACAGGCATACACCACCAGGCCTGGCGTGTTATATCACCTTTATTTAAGATTTTAGAAGACCAGGCATAGTGGTGCTAGCCTATAATCCCAGTATTCTAGGAGGCTAAAGCAGGAAGAGCCCATGTTCAGGCCCAGCCTTTGCAGCTTAGTGAGACCCTGTCTCAAAATATTTCAAGAAGGACTGGGAATGTAGCTCAGTGCAAAGGCCTTGGGTTTGCCCCGGTATTGGGTGAGGGGAAGAAATCAGAAATCCTTCTGTCTAAAGAAACACTTCATGGGTCTTTTTGAAATAAGAGGTATTTTCTATTTTCTAATTTAGTGTTAGTTTTACAGATCTTCCTCCTCCTCCTCTTTTATTTTTTTTATTTTTTTTTTTTTCTTTGAGACAGGGTCTCACTATGCAGTTCAGGCTAGTCTTGTGCTCACTTTGTAGCCCAGGCTGGTCTCAAACTCACAGTGATCCTCCTGCCTCGGCCTCCCAAGTGCTGCACCACCATACCTAGCTCCTCATCCTTTTTCTTCGGCCAGCCTCAAACTCACTATGCCCAGGCCGGCCTCAGACTCACAGTGATCCTCCTGCCTCAACCTCACGAGTGCTGGGACTACAGGTATGTGCCACCAAACCTGGCTATAGATCTTAAAAACCAAAAGATCTATCAATATATAATATATTTCTATATCTGTTTTTTAAAAAATATTCTTACATTGTGATGCATACTGATTTTGTCCCACCATTGAGATAAGTTGGGATAATATTTCTTGGGTATTTTTTAATGATATGTAGTATAATGCCATGTGTTATAAAACCAAGGTTGTTGTTCATTTTTTTTTTACTTAATAATTAAAAATTATTTTAGAACTCATTGCTGAGTAAATACTTGTTATTCCAGAGGAATGAATATACTTACTCCTCTTGAATAATGACAACTATACAATTGTTAGTTTCCTCTTTTTGTTTTTTTTCCATTTGACTGGCAGAGACTGTGGTAGCCTATTAACCTCTTTGACACATTGCTCTTTATTCTGGGTCCTGAGTTTCTAGTCTTTTCTTTTTCCCTTCCAATACTTGAGACTAAAACCAGAGCCTTTGCAGTGAGCTATGTCCTTAGTCCTTTTTACACTTTTAAATTTTGAGACAGTGTTTTGCTGGGTTTGTTAGGCTGGGCTTTAACTGTAATCCTTCTGCCTCAACCTCCCAGAGTGCTGGGGTTATAGACATGTACCATCATGCCTGGCTTTATAATCTACTTTAATGTTATTTCACTTGTGGTTTTACTCTAAATTGTCACTAATCTTTTGTGGAATAACGTGTAAAGTAATAATATAAACAAAAAATATAGAGTAAAAATAACTTCATATATGTTTCAAACTAATATATATGCTGGGTACCTCTTGGCTTACCTTAAAATTGTTTTATTTTTGGCATCATTTACAAACACTGTCAGATTCTTTTTTAAATCCTTTAAGAAGCCATCAAAAGAAAGGAAATTGAATTAACATGTTAAAATAGAAACTGGGTATTTCTCTGCCCCCCTGCTGCCATAACAATGGAGCTGTCTCTGAATCAAAATGTTTGCTGCCATTATCTCTTATTAACTTTTACTTTAGGCCCAGAGTGCTTCTGAAGCTTCACATCAGTTGCCAAATCTCTCACTGCTGTATGAGAAGTGACATAGCTTTATTCCTTCTCACTGTTACAGCCAAAACTTTCTTATAGGTTGGTTAATAGGTTTGCCTCTTAGGAATCCTCCTTCACACTTACTGTCTTCCACAACCTGAGACAACCTCTGCACACGACACCCAGATCTCCTTTATGGAATTCCACAGAGCTTACCTACCTGATGTAATTAAAGCACTACTACTCCTTCAAATATTTGCTTCCTGTGAATAATGGGAGAGAGGCAAGCTTCCCAATCTCTGGCAAGCAGAAATTCTGTCCTACATGATCTGTTTCTAACTCTTCCAAATGAGTAGCTAAAAATGACAGACCCTCTTTGCTTGGGCTCTGTTACAAGATTGGTCTGATGCCAACATGCCACTCTGCTGGCAGCAACTCTGCTTGTCCAAGAGAGAATGGGTTTTTTAATAACCGTGGAATTAAGCAGGATCTTTTGGATGACAAAAGTATTAACCCAGAGAAACAGTTAAGGTGGAAATGGCCAAAGCATTTTGACTGAGGTTTTAAGTATTTATTTATTTTCCAGGACATACATAGGTGCACCTTACTAAAATTACATAGTATTTCCTTGAAAAAAATTAAGCATTCTTTTAGAAATGTTTTCTGTTTTTCCTTATTTGTGATTGTTCATTGACTATTTTATCATGATGTGTAGAACCCCAGGACATTTCTTGACCTTAGTGCCCCATGTAAAAGAGAAAGGAAACCCAAGTGTCTATTAAGAGGTCCTGGCCCTGAGGAGATCATTTTCTCACCTTCAGAAGGTAATGGTTATGCTCTAATGCTATAAAGAGCTTTGGAATCATCCTGATCAAAGGTCTGAATTTCCTACTCAGCCAACTACCAGCTGTGTGGTTTTAATGCAGAAAGTTTACTTACTTTCTCTGAGGTTTTGTTTCCTTCTTTCTGAAGTAGGGTTAACAATATCGGTTTACAGAGATTTTCTGAGTATTAGAGATGGCACACAAAACACCTTTCTCAGAACCTTGGTATGTACTATGTAATCAGTAGATACCCAGTTTTATCAAATCAACCTCTAGTGATTTACTCTTTAGATCTGAAGTGATGGCTCAGATTAATGTCCTAAATGTCTTTCTCTCTCCCCAATCCTCTCCATCTTTCTCTGTGTGCTCTGTGTGTGTGTATCGAACCCTGGTCCTCATTATGCTGGGCAAGTAATGTACTGCTGAGCTATATCCCCAGCTCCTTCCTTCCTCTGTTTTTAAAAAATCTTTTTTTAAATTTAATTAAGTTTATTGGTACAATTTAGGTATGTACAATGATCACATTCATCATAGAGAATTTGTAACTATATGATAAACCTTGATTTGTCTTTTTTCCTCCCATTCCTCTCTCCTCCCTTTAATCCCTCTTCCCCTCCTTATAAATAAGATATTTTAAAGTATTTATATTTAATGTATGTAGTTTTATGAATTTTTTTGTTTTTGTTTTGTTTTTTGAGACAGGGTCGTGCTACATAGTTCAGGCTAGCCTAGACTCACTGTGTAGCCCAGGCTGGCCTTGAACTCACAGTGAGCCCCACGCCCCAACCTCCTGAGTGCTGGGATTGTAGGTGTGCAGTTTTATAAATTTTGAGATAATCTGTACATTTGTGAACCTGTCATCACACTAAAGATAGTGAACATAAACCTCACAACCAAGTATTTTTGTGTTCCTTTGTAATCCATTCTTCCTGAACCCCCTCCTCTCAAGACAACCACCGATTTGCTTTATATCACCATAGATTACATTTTCTAGAATTTTATATAAATTGAATTTAACACTATGGTCTCTTTACTTTCCATAATGATTAGGGTTATCCATGTTGTGAAGTGACTCAATAATTTGTTCTTTTATTGCTGAATAGTGTTCATTGTATGGATATACCACAATTTGTTGACTCACTTGTTAATGGACATTTGAATTTTTTCTAGGGTTTGACTGTTAAGAATATTCAAGTGTAAGTCTTTATGTGGACATATGCTTTTAGTTCTCTTGGATAAATAGCTGGGGGTGATAGCTGGGTCATTTGGTAAAGATGTTTTAAGAAAATGTGCAGCTGTTTTTCAGAGTTCTAGTTGTATCATTTTGCATTCTCAGAGCAGCGTATGAAGCTAGCCATGGTGATGCATACTTGTAATCTAAGCACTCTGGAAGGCTGAGGCAGGAGAATCTCAAGTTTTGTTTTGTTTTGTTTTGTTTTGTTTTGTTTTGTTTTGTTGTTTTTTGTTTTGTTTTGTGTACCAGGTATCAAACTCATGACCTCACGCTTTCCAGAGAATCTCACGTTTAAGCCTTACCCAGGCAACTTAGTGGCTTATTGAGACTGTCTCAAAATAAAAAAGAACTGGGGATATGACTCATTGTGAAGGCCTTGGGTTTGATCACCAGTAGTGCAAAAAAAAAAAAAAGGGCAGTGGGTGAAAATTTGTTATTGTCCATCCATCTTTTTTATTATACCCATCTTTGTTGGGTGGGTATGGAATTGTAACTTTGATTTGCATTTCCTTCATGATTAATGGTGTTGAGCCTCTTTTTATTTATTTATTTATTTGCCACTCATATATTTTCTTTGCCTAGTTTTTCATTTATTAAGTTGAAAAGATTCTTTTGTATCCTAGATGGGAACTCTTCCTTGGAATTTTGTTTTTTAGCTGTACTTGGTATTGAAACTCAGGCCTCAACACATGCTAGGCATGGAGTCTCCCACTGAGTTACCTCACTAGCCCTGTTATGTTTTGGTTTGGGTTTGGTTCTGAGGATTGAATCCAGGACCTTGAGCATGCTAAGCACATACTCTGCCACTAAGCTATACCCCAGCTCTGATAGATGTTCTACAAATACAGTATTGTCTCCCAGTGAGAAAATTTTCTGCAGCCTTTTTTTTGGTCACACTTTTTGTTTGTTTGTTTGTTTGTTTTGTTTTTTGAGACAGAGCCATGCTGTGTGGTTCAGGCTGGCCTTGAATTCACAGCGATCCTCCCGTCTCAGTCTCCTGAGTGCTGGAATTACAGGCATGCAGCATCATGCCCAACCCCGATGAAACCCCCCAAATTTTTAAGTTTGGTGTCATAGGTATCAAAGAACTGTTTAATAGAGTACTACAGCTGATGCTGGCAATTAAAAAAATGTTTTCATATTCCTCTAATCAGTGGTCCAAAGCAGCCCTGAAAATGCATAAGGGCTTTCTTTTATGAAGAAAACAGTGCTAAGGCCGTTGTTTTTCTGCCTGCCTTTACTTAAAGAATACACACAATGTTGGCTTGACATTTGTAGTTTTACTTATTTTTTTCATGGTTAAATAGCTCACTTAGCTTCTGTAATTTATTGTTATTGTCATCTTTCTTCACCTCCTCATCACCTTCACCTTGTGCTGCTTGACATGGATTTTACTGATCCTTGATGATTCTCTTGCTTTATTCCGTATTCTTTACATAGAAGTTCTGTCTTCAGTGAACTTTCCCTTCTTTTTTCTTATTTTTCCTTTGATTCCCCCGGGACTTCCTTGCCCAGTTCAGAGAAGGAGCTGTCTACCTGGTGATCTCCAGCAGCTCACACCACAAGATGGGCACAAGGGGCAGTGGATAATCAGCCACTGTTATTGGGAAAGTGTCTCTAAAATGTCTTGTTACCCTTTTGTATGTAGACAAGTGTCCAGACTCCTATGCTACATCTTTGTAGGGTTTGGTTGTTTATCTTTCTTGTTTACTATTTTAAATTTTTTATTTGGAAATACTTACAGATTCACAGGAAATTATTTTAAAGATACACAAAAGCCAACGTAATCATCATTCTTCTTTTCCTAATGCATCTTGGATAACTTCAGTACGTGTCAACATTAAATTGATATTGATGTGATCCACGGACTACACAAATTTTATTCGTACTTGTGTGTGCATGTAGTCCTGAGTAATTTTATCCCAGTTGTAGCTTCTTGTAAGTACTACTGTAATTGATACGCAGAACTATTCCATCACTACAAGTTTACCTCAGATTATACCTTTAGAATCTTCCCTATCCCTTTCTGGTGCTATATCCTAACCCAGGAACTACTAATCTGTTTTTATCCCTATTATTACATTACTTCAATAATATTATATAAGTGGGATCATATAGTGTATATATAACCTTGTGAAATTGGCTTTTTCACTAAGCATGATTTCCTGGGACTCTATCCAGCATATTACATGTGTGAGTTGTTTGTTCCTATTTATTGTTGAGTAGTAGCCTGTGATATGGATATTCCAATTTCTTTAACTATTTACCTGTGGAAAGATATTTGGATTATTTCTAGTATGGGCTATGTAAGCAATGCTGCTGTGAACACTTGATAGAAATTTTGATACAGGAACATTTGATGCAGGAAGTTTTCATTTCTCTGGGATAAAGCCCAAGAGTTCAGTAGCTAGGTCATAAGTGCACTTTTTGTTTGTTTTGAAACAAAGTCTCTATATAGTCCAGGCTGGCCTCAAATTTACAATGACCCTCCTGCCTCAGCCTCCCAAGTGCTGAGATTAAAGGCATACACCACCATGCCTGCTCATAAAACATTTCTAGGTTTAGAAGAGACTGCCAAACTATTTTCTAGAGGGCTGTATGATTCTGCATTCCAATCCACATGTATGCATGATTCAGTTTTTCTGCATCCTTACCAATAAGATGTGTAGCAATAGCTCATTGTTATTTTCATTTCCACTGCCCTAATGACTAATGATACTGAGTATCTTTTCATGTGCTTACTTTTCCTCTGTATGTCCTTTTTGGTGAAATGTCTGTTCAGGTCTTTTGCCCATTTTTCTTATTGTTAAGTTTTGAGGGTTCTTTATATAGACTAGATACTAGTCATTTGGTAGATAGGTAGTTTGTAAATATATTTTCCTAGTTTATAATTTGCCTTTTCATCCTCTTATCTCATTCTTTTTCATCCCCTTCCCACACCATACCCTGTGTGTGTGCTTACACACACTATTTTGGCAATTGAACCCATTGAGCTATATATGTAGCCCTTTTTTTTTGAGACAAGGTCTTGCTAAGTTGCCCAGGCCAGTCTTAAATTTGAGAGCCTCCTGTCTCAGCCACCCAAATTGATGGAATTACAGGCATGTACTACCACACCCTGCTGTGGATTATGTTTTTGGCAGTAAGTCTTAGAACTCTTCACTTAGTCATAGGTTCTGAAGATTTTCTTTCCTCCTTCCCCTCAAGTTTTATGGCCTTAGCTGGGCCTGGTGGCGCACGCCTGTAATCCCAGCACTCAGGAGACTGAGACAGGAGGATCGTTGCGAGTTCAAGACCAGCCTGGGCTACAAAGTGAGCTCAAGGCCAGTCTGAACAGCATAGCGAGACCCTGTTTCAAAAAGACAAGGGCCAGGGATTTAGCTCAGTGGTCTAAGTGCCTGCCTGGCAAGTGCGAGGTCGTGAGTTCGTTCCTCGGTGCTGCAAAAAAAAAAAAGAAAAGAAAAGAAAAGAAAAGTTTTATGGCCTTATGTTTTATATCTAAGTATTATCTGTTGCAAAAGTCTGTCCTTTCTTCTTTGACTTAATGTCAGGAAAAATGATTCCTGCCCCTGTCTTCTTTTTCAGAATTGTTTTAGCTATTCTAGATTTGTTGCCTTTCCATACAAACTTTATTTTTATTCATTCTTTTTTTTTTTTTTTCTACCAGGGATCGAATTCACGACCTCGTGTTTGCCAGGCAGGTGCTTATGCTGCTGAACTAAATCCCTGACCCCATACAAACTTTAGAATAAGCTTGTCTATGTGTACAAAATCCTTTTCTGAGATTTTGATACCTTAGCAATAGCATTAAACCTGCAGATCTGTTTGGGGAGAATGGATGTCTCCACAGTGTTCAGTCTTCCAGTCCATGAACATGGTAAATCTCCTCAGTTATCTAGGCTATTTTTAATAACTTTCATAAGCATTTTATAATTTTCAGCATAAAAACCGTATACATGTTTTGTTAGACTTCTACCTAAGTACTTCATTTTCTTTTATTGTAAGTGGTATTGTGTTTTCAATTTCAGTTTCTGCATAGTTATCACTATCTTGAGTTTTTTAATGTAGAACTGTGGTTGGGGTACTCTGAAGGTTTTGTGTTCATAGTAAAAAAGAAAGGATCAGTTGGAAGATGCAGCTTGAGTGTCAAACCTTTTAAAATCCAATAATGGGAGAGAGTAAAAATAAATAAATGAAACAAGCGGAAGAGAAAACAGATACGGCAGCAGTGTGAACACAAAGACAGATGGAGTTGGATTCAAATCCTGCTGTGGCACTAACTAGTTTTGTGTCCTTGGGCAAGTCATTTAATCTCTGAGCCAGTTTCCTCAAATATCAAAAGAAAAAAAAGGAGAGAGAATTTCTGGGTGTAGTAGCAGAAGTTTGAGACCAGCTTGGACTACATATTGAGTTCAAGACTAGCCTGAGCTACGTAGCAAGACCTTGTTTGGGGAGGCGGGAGAAGAGAGAGAGGGAGAATGAATGAGAATGAATGAATGTGAATTATCCCTCCCTTGGAAATCTTTTGTAAAACATTAAGGTGTTATATGTAAATGCTCTGTATCTAACACAGGTTTCACTGTATCTTAGCTATTACCTCTGGCCACAGTGAATCATTTGGTCCATGGTTAGGATCCACAAGTTAGGTAAATGTATCAGTTATTAAAAACATTAGTTTTGTGACTTCTTCATTGTGCTAATTCTCAAGGATGTGAAGTCTTGACATAGCTCTTGTCCTTAAAGGGTTTAGGATTATTTTGTTGGAGAAACATGCCACACGTGTGTGTGTGTATGACTTTTTTCTATTCATTCCAGAGCAAGGTATTACTACTTAAGTTCCAAATACATAGAGCAGACATGCATCAGAAAACTCTCTTCCTGGGTTTTGTTTGCCCTTTTGTATTTGCTTATTGAGGTGGCTTCTGGATGTTGCTGATGAGAGAATGTAGAAGAGTTGAAGGGGAATGTACAGATTTAGAGGAAGGGAGTCATGTGGGAATATGTAATTAATTTTTATACTTTCCCCAGTAAACCATCGACCCTTTTTATGATGTCATGAGGGATTCCTTAATTTTGCAGCTGCTTCCTGATTACGTCAGAGAGGAGCCTCTCACCCCACAGCCTGGAGCTGCACTCATACAAGAATTGAAAACAAATGAAGTGCTGAATATCTAATGGCTTCCACAGGGAGAACTAGTTCAGACTTCCCAGGCCTTGTCCTGCAAGGTCTTCCTCAAGTATTTCTGACCCCCTGAAGTCTTTTTTTTTTTTTTTTTTTTTTTTTTCTAGAAAGACAGTACTTGGCCTAGAGCCAAGTGGGTGGAAGCCTGGGGACTCCTTTATACATATCCCCCAGTCTCCAGGTGTTCTGCAACTGTAAGTTTCTCCCCCTTTTCTACATCTCTTTTGGTTGGTGTTACCTTTTTTGAGTCCTCATGATCTTCTGAGTCTTCCAAGAGTGTCAGTGAGGATCCTTGACTGTTCCAGTCATCCCTTCCCTGCCACTCCCATCAACGTAACCTCTGTCTTCTCTTAGCCTCTTTATGCAGCATTTTCCATGTTTGTACCCTTCTTTGCATTCCCTCTTCTACCTCTGTTACAAGAAAAATGTTTTAATTTATTTGACATAACATTTATGAAGTGTTCTACATATAATTTTTCTTAATTAAAACAGGTTCAGCTGGGCGTGGTGGCTCATGCCTGTAATCCCAGCACTTGGGAGGCTGGGACAGGAGGATCGCTGTGAGTTCGAGACCAGCCTGGGCTACAAAGTGAGCTCAAGGCTAGCCTGAACTGCATAGTGAGAACCTGTCTCAAAAACACAAGGGCCAAGGATTTGGCTCAGTGGCCTAAGCACCTGCCTGGCAAGTGCGAGGTTGTGAGTTCAATCCCTGGTGCTGCAAAAAATAAATAAATAGATAATTAATTAATTAAAAAAAAAACAAAACAGGTTCATGCCCTCTTAACTTTCCAACTGGTCTCCCTCCCTGTTACCTTTTTCCAGATACCTAGTTTTAAATACTTTAGTTAGATTAATACTCATAAAGTACTGTTATTTCATTCAGAAACTGAGTGTCTCCTTACTGTCTATTGAGTCAAGTTGGAGTTCCTTGTTTAGCACTGATGACCCTGCACTTTGTGGTATGCAGAATTACTGCTCTGTGCACATGCCTCATGTTGTCACCTACAGTCCTTCCTGTATCCACCAATTCTGTCATTGTTCACCTCTTTCAGCACATTCAGAAAAGTTCTCTTTCATGAAACCTCTGATAGATACTAGCTGAAATGAATTCTTTTTCCTCTGGGAACAGAAAGCATCTTGCTCCTGTCTTCCTTATGGCACGTGATACATTCTCTTGAATTATATTTATTGGGTACATATATACTCTTCTTTCGCTTATTAGATTATTATTTTCTCAGGACAGGATCCTGTTTTCCTTTCTGTCTTCTATAATTGGACATCAAAATAAGTGTTTTTGGAATTAATGGGAGAGGTCACTTTATTAAGTTGAGATATTCTTTGCTCTTTACATCTCGCCACTTTCAGAAGAACTCTAGAAGAAACCAAAATTTTACAATCCTGGGAGACTCAAAGTGTTCAGCAGGTGTGACACAAAGGTTTTTAAGGAGAAAATGTTATTTTTCACATTCCTCTGCCTTGTCTTGGCTGTACCCTGTTCAGGGAGTATCATGGTTTACCTTATATTCAGTCAGCCTAACTGTTCCACCACTGTGCATGAATATTTTGCTTGGGTATAGTGGTGCTTTATTCTTCTAACACACTCACATAGTTCCTCAGGGGATAAAATGCTACCCTGAGGGCGTGGATATCTGCTTCTGCTCTGAGATTTTTTCTTCTTTGGTTTCTGTTCAGTGAGTGCCTCCTTCCATCTCCTTTTCTGCCAGCAGCTGCCATAGGGGACTCTGTGGCTCAAGCAGCAACAGCCAGAAGAGATCCTTTCACTGCCCACTTCCTGTAGACAAGGCGTTTTGGGTGGGCTACTAAGGAATTGTGCCAGCCCTACATCTGACTGGTGACTCACTCACGAGAAAAGCAGCCTTATGTCTGAGAGATAAGAACCAACAAATGGCCTCCAGGTGGTGTTGGTTTGGAAGTGACTGACCATTCATTTCCTCTCTTTGAGAGTAGATGGTGGGGAAGGAATTGGTGAGTAAGTGGTCTTGCCTGCATTTTTCTCCAGCTATTAGTGAAGCAGCCATACAGATAGTTTTTTATGCTAGAATGGCCAGTAGACTCTGGTATTCTCTGAATCTCTCCCATTGCTGTCAAGGTACTAGAATTATGTATTATTTATCCATGTCTTCCCTTCATTATTCTTCTCGTCCTCTTGCCAGGAAACTCACTGTGTACACCAAGGGAACGCTGCTAATTCCATTGCTGCCAGGTTTTTCTGTGATCATCTAAACACCATCCCACTGGCATGGATTCATTCTCTCTCTCTCTCTTTCTCTCTCTCTTTCTCTCTCTCTTTTCTCTTTCTCTCTTATGAAACATGGTACCCTGTCTCAGGAATTGATCAGAAACAGTGGTTCTGAATCATTGTCTCTTGGCTAGGCTTAGAGGTCCAGGCAGGTGGGCCTGCCTCCCTTCACCTCCCCTCTTCCCTCTCTGCCCCTCCTGCCTCACTCCCATTTCCTGCAGGAGGATGCTTTGCCATCCTGGAGCCGTCAGGCACAGCTTTGCTTTGGCAGCACCATTGCACACACACTGGTGGGAGAGGGGACGTGTTTATCACTTTTCCTGGAGATTATCTGTTTAAGCACTTCTCTGACAGTTACAATAACAAGGGCAGTGTGTTGTGTTTCCCAGCAGAAGGACACTTGCTGTTGAAAGATGTATAGCACTAATTAGAAATACATAACATCCGGCCACATGGCAGCCTTCTCCTGGCCGCTTCATTTCCTGATTTCATACAACTTTGACGACAGTTGGTTTATGTTTTCCATGAATATGTTCTCAGGAAAATGAGAAAGTCTCCCTGTTACATAGGAATGAGAATAATTCTGCTTGAGCAGGTATTTGGCCACAGGAATACTGGGAACTGTGGTCACTTGTGCACAGGCAAAACCAATTGCCACAGGTGACTTTGTTAATAAGAAATATTTCTGTCTGACTTCTTGGCAAAACTCTCCTTCATTGGCCATCTTCCCCCACCCAAACCCTTGAGCAAGCCTGCTTTTGGAAAGAAGGGGAAAGGCTATTTTACAATGTTAATGAGTTCTTCAGCTCTTGTCAGGCTCCCGCTATCTGAGGAAAAGCCAGCGGAACCTTGGCAAATACCAAGGCAAACAATGCCTTTTCCTCCCTGCCCCACATCATTTGTTGGCCCAGTCCAGCCCAACTCCACGGTATTCATCAGACTAGGGTCTGTTTCTTAAGTCTAGCCTCAAACTGGGTGGACTCTGGGAGTCTAGGTGCTGTTTTCCAACCCATTTGTATAAGGGTAAATACACTCAAGGAGGAGAAGTATCTTTTGGCCTACTGCACCCTATGAGACCAAGAGCATCCTTTGGGTATACTAGCACGTAATGTCAGTTGACACACTGGGTACAAGTTGCCATGGTTACTTGGGTAAATAATGATTTCTCTTCAGTCTATTGAAAGGTTCTACAGTTGCAGAGACCATGATTTATTTGTAGCTATGTTCTTTACAGTATCAAACACATCATAGATACTCAGTATATACTGTCATACCAATGAGACATGGAGCAGGACAGGCCTTCTAGAAAGTGCTGACCATGAAGAGCTGTCATGAAAGTGGCTTCTAGTTGCTACTCTAAGAGATAGTTGAGCCCTACTAGGTAATACACCAAAGAGGTTCCTGGTATTGCTACCTTACTTGGTACCATACCTTATAAGAGCCAACCTGGACTCCCTAGAGGCCACAGATACCATTGCCCTTAAGCAGTTCTTTCTCCCCCTTGAGCCCTAGTCCCTCATCTTGAACTCTGAGAGACAGTCTAGTCTGAGATTACTGCTCATCATAAGAATAGAAATGGGCTTGGTGAAAGTAATCTGCTTCTTCCAAACCTCACTGTTAGGGTGTTGAGAGTGTCTTACCATATCCAATCTCTTGGAGAAAAGGTATCTGCCTCATCCCTTCTAGCCTTCTGTATACAGGTAACTTCTGTCTAAGCTGTCCAGTTGCATGAGGGGTATCTAATGTTTACTCAGGGTGTCAACTACCAGTATATAGCCTTCTCTTGGTATATCCCATCTTCCTCTTTCCTGGACTTATTCCTTCCTTGCAGGCTTTGTTGCTAATTAGAAGAAGGCTGCTGGCAGTGTTTGGCAGAGGTCTAGACCAAGCTGGGTTGGCACTGACTGTAGTGGTGCCTATGGTAGGCAGAGGGAGAGAAGTCGGCAGACTTTCTTGGGACAGATTATGTCTACCCTTCCATGCTCTTTTCCTCCCTCTTCATTCTTGGATGCTTGTTTACTTTTTGTTTAGTAAGCTTTATGGTCTCTGGAGAATACTAAGAACTGTAATCTGTTCTAATTCATAAAGTGTTATCAATTCTTACAGCCTACCACAGTTGACTTGGAAAGTGACAGGGTAACATTTTGTACCAGTGGGCATTTGGAAGGGTGCCTGGAAAGCCACATGGAAGTATTGGTCCACTGTTATTTGTATGTTGGATCCTTTGGAGTAGCATTCTGTTCTTTAAGGACTGTGAAAGCAGTTTGGGGCAGGCTTTGTGTGCTCTAGTCATACTTGCTCCTGTGGCAAAAACTTAGGAATAGCTGTGATTGTGTAGCATCTCCTGGAGTGGCAAATTTAATTAAGCCCTTTGACAAGACTAGCAGGCTGACAGAAGTTAAAATGTAGGCAGAGACTAAGATCAAACCTATGGCTAGTTATACTTTTAACACTTGGAGATTGTGAGTTCTCCTGTGTTACAGAGGGAATTAACAGATTAGCTGTTGTCAGAGCTAGTGAACCTGGTCTCTGTGTCTATCTCCCATGGGTGGGTGTTGGGTGTCTCCTCTCCTGAGACTACAGGTTGAACTGCTGCCTTCTCTTTTCACCAGATCCTCTTCTCCAGTCCATATGAAATGCTTTTGAGGTATTTGAACCATCGATCAAGGAGGGCACTAACAATGAGTAGGTCTAGTCAGGAATATGAGAGTATATTACAAGATCCCACCAAAGACTGACTCTGCCTACCAAGAAAATTGTTCCTTTCAGTGACCTGCTGCCGGAAAGAAGTTAACCAGGCTGAAAAACTAGGGAAAGGGGGTGCTGGTACTGGAAACCAGATTTTCTTTTCAGCCTTAGGAAAAAATAAAAATAAAAGCACTAAATAAGTACATAAGTATTACATGCCAAGCATTGTTATATGTAAAATTAACTTATTCAGTAAAAAGTAGGTTCATTGTGTCTTGTGTACTGTCTTAGAAGGAGGAACATGGAGGTAGACATGGAACCAAAGGTTGGTGATTTAGAAGAGTTCCTCCTCCTCTCCTTCTCCTCCTCATCTTCTTTTTCTTCTTTTTTTTTTCTGGAAGGTAATTTTTAAATCTGGTGATTGTGTTTCTGCTGGCTGTACATTAGAGACTAGGCTCATGAGTTAAATTCTTGTTACTGTATCTTTACATTATCAGTAGCCAACTGAAGGCAGAGATCCTGCAGCTCCAGTTCACATTACTCAGCTTGAAGTAATGGGTCCTGGGGAAGTGTTGCAAAACTTACACAGCTGGCACTTACAGATATTCTCAAGTGCTTGTCCACATGTTGGGCATGCTGGTAAGTGCTTCACTTGTATTATCTTCCATTGCTTTGTAATCCCACTTTGAGAGAGGGGATGTTACTACCCCTAGTGAGATAAAGAAAGGAAGTTTGGAAATACGGACAAGGAACCACCTGTCCTAATGTAGGGAAGTACCCCCAGCCTCCAGGTCACTGATCAGGGTTCCTTTGCCTCTCCTCAGACTGCTTTTCAGAGGAGTGTCGCTCTGTGATCCAGGAGCAAGCTGCAGCTCTCGGCCTTGCCATGTTTGCTCTCCTGGTGCAGCGCTGCACCTGCCTACTTCAGGAGTCTGCCAAAGGTAAGCAAAAGGGGCACTTAGCTGGCATGCTTTCCAGCTGTCCAGCTCTATCCAAGAAGAGCCTCAGAGTGCCGGATTACCTTCTCAGTGTCTTCTTGCTGTACTTTCCAGTCTTCCTTCTCCTGTTATTCACCTCTTCCTTTTGCCACCTTACCTAGTCCCCTCTCTGTCTGCAGTCTGGTGATGTCTCAGGCCCTCTGTACTCCTTGTGGATCAGTTACCTCCTTCAGTAGCTAGGAGCTATACTTAAGAGCTGTTGCATCTTTTAAAAAAGACAAAAGAAAACTGAGTTTCTCTTTTGTATTTTGGGGGATTGTTTGTGCTTGTTTGTCTTTTTTTGCTTTTTTTGGTGGTACTAGGGATCAAATGAATTTCACTTTTTGTTCATAATTAATGTTTTGTTTTATCCCCTTTATTTCTGTGTCCCTTTTCAGTATCTGGTGGGTGCTGTAACCACTGTGGGTCAGCAGTCTTGGGAGGCTCACTGCATCAGAGCAGGCACTATTTTTAGCTCTTAGCTTGAGGTATTATGTCTTATCCTTTAAGATGCCTTTAGAATTCTAGGCCTAATTGTTATAGCTGTGTAAGATAGGGCTGAGAGTTACCATCTTCTCTGCTTCTTCATCAGTGCTGGTAAGTAATGAGACCCCTCCATCACTCTGGCACACTAGATCCCAGCCTATGGGGCTTTTGTTCAGGGTCAGGGAAAAGCAGCTTTTTATTTTGAAACAGTTGCAGATTTACAGAATAGTTGCAAGAATGATGCAAAGAAGATTTTCATACCCATCATCCAGATTCTTCACACTAGTTAATATTTTACCATGTGGCTTTAAGTTCTCCCTTTACACACCACACATACACATATACACACTTATTGTTGTCTGAACCAATTTTAAGTTGCAGATATGGTACTCTTTAAAATACTTGGCTCTAAGTCAGGTGTGGCGGCACACTCCTGTAGTCCCAGCACTTGGGAGACTGAAGCAGGATGATTGTTACAAGTTCGAGACCAGCCTGGGCTACAAAGTGAGCCCAAGGCCAGCCTGAACTGCATGGTGAGACCCTGTCTCAAAAAGACAAAAAGAACAAAAAAAACTTGACTCTGTATTTCATTTCTTTTGGAAGGGAGGTTTGAGACAGGATCACACTGTATAGTTCAGGCTGTCTCTGAACTCACTATGTAGCCCAGACTAGTCTCGAACTTGCAGCAGTCCTCCTGCCTCAGCTTCCCGAGTGCTGGAATTACAGGCATGCACCACCATGCCTGGCTTGTATTTCCTAATAACAAGGTCATTCTCTTAAAAATTATCAAAATCAAATTAACATTGACAGTACTATTATTGAATCTATAGGCTTTATTCAGTTTGTATTAATTGTGCTGATTGATTGATTGCTTGATTGATTGGATTGAGAATTGAATCCAGGGCTTTGTACTGAGCTACATCCCCAGCCCCTTTTTTTCCTCAGCCCTTTTTTATTTTTTTTATTTTTTGGTACCTGGGATCAAACTCATGACCTTACACTTGCCAGACAGGCACTTACTCCACTGAGCTATATCCCCGGCTCCCAGCCCTTTTTCAGTTTTTCATATTGAGACAGGATCTCACTAAATTGTCCAGCTTGAGCTTAAATTTGCAGTTTTCCTGATTCCACCTCCCAGAGTGCTCACATTACGGACATGTATCACCGCACCTAGCTCTAATAATAATCTTCCCCCTCTCCTTTTATGTGGTGATGAGGATTGGACCTAAGACCTCATGCATGCTAGGCAAGCACTCTACTAGTAAGCTATACTCCCAGACCCATCTAATAATATTCTTTATAAAAAACAACAAAAAAATTTTTTTTTCTGTTCTAGGACCCAATCCAGGATCCAACATTACATTTAGATGCCATATATCTTTAGTCTTCTTTAATCTGGAATGATTTCTCAGTTTTTGGTTTTTTTTTGTTTTTGTTTTTGTCCTTCACTATCTTGACACTTGAGAGTACTTAGAGCTGTGGATTTAGCTCAACAGTACAAGTGCCAGCCTGGTAAGCCTGAGGTCATGAGTTGGATCCCTGATTACCACCCCCCCAAAAAAAAGACAAAAGAGAGAGTGTAAGCCATTTATTTTGTAGAATGCCCCATAATTTGGGTTTCTGTGTTCTTTCTTTGTGGTTAAATTCAGGTTGTACAATTTTGACAGGAACTTTGTGTTAAAAGACAGCTAAAAAGTTGAGCTATAGGCCAGAGTAGCGACTTTGGCCAGGCCTCAGGTAAAGCAGAAATGCCATCTCCATGGGCAGACCCAGTGCACTGGTTCTCTCTCTGTCCTGCTTTTCAGAATCCTCTTAGTTGCTGGCACTTGTCCTCGCTTCTGGGCCCAACTCTCCTGTGGACTTGGTCTCCCTTCCCTAAGAGCTTGCTGCCGTCCCAGCGCCCCAGGCCTCACTCACTGGCCACAACAGACATAGGCCCAGTTCTCACCCTTTGCCTCTGCAGCTCAGCAGTCCTCTTCTAAGGACCAGGATGACCAAGATGACATCAAGGTGTCTTCCTTCATCCTGGACCTGAAGGAACTACTCCCCAGTGTGAAAGTGTGGTCAGACTGGATGCTCGGCTACCCAGACACCTGGAATCCTCCACCCACATCTTTGGATTTGCCATCACAGTGAGTTGGCCTGCCTGTTCCTCTGATGCTACCAATCTTGGCCTACCTGTACTCCTGCAACTCCCTTCCCTATCCTGTTTTTTGCTTCCTTTCATGCATAGTCCACATGTTTCCTTATTCCCTCCTCATTTGAATTTTGGTTTTCCCTCCTTTGGAACACCTTCTTTGTCATGTGATGTTTTACATTATTTTGGCCTACTTGCCAATCCTGTTCTTGAGCTCTGTCTTTCTCTTCCTCTATAGCTTGCTCTCTGTTGTGTTATGTGTCTTGTTCTTGATGTATCATTCTTCATAGTCACCATTTCTGCAACTGCTTCTGAAGTCTGGATATTTGTCAATGCGTATGTGAGAGACTTTGCCTCTTTATCTCCCTGTTAGTTTTTCTCTGTGTCTTTTAGTTGTCTCACTTTTACTCGTGCTATCTTCTGTAGATCTCTTTGCCTCCTCTCATGACATTTAGTGTGTGAGAAGGATAAGTATATGCACACCTCTCCTCATTCACTCATTTGCTGTCTCCTTAGCTTGCCCCTGCCCCTGTCTCCTTCTCTGTCAGTGACAGTGATTGTTGGAGGAAGGGTGCGTTGGTCTAGGAGTATGTGCATCTGCCTGGATGGTCTACACAGATATGTTTGTATGACTTTTTTGTTCTTAAGTAGTGGTGAATCATAACCAGATTTGCCATCCTAACTATTTTTGTTTATAATTCAGTGGCATAAATTGCATTCAAAGTGTAGTGCAACCAAGTGGCTATTTCTTGGTCCTCGTCTGGATCTGGGTTGTATCTGACCCTGCTTGTCTGGGTCCATTGTCTGTGTGTCTGTGAGCCTTTGTGTCTTAGTGTCTTAGTGTGCTGAGAAGCAAGGTCTATGTATTTTATGTCTCTGCAGGGTTGTCTATCTAGAGGCTTTTCAGTGCGCCCATCCATGGCTGATTATATACAAGGCATGATCAGAATATACAGTGAATGTTTAAATTTTTTAAAGATTTATTACAAGAAAAGACATATTGCTATTAATTCCTCTCAAAATACTTCCCCCTCTTTGAACACACTTAGCACATCATTCTTGCCACTTTCAGAAGTAGTTCTAGAAGTTCTCTTTTGTCAGTGTCTTTAAGAGGTATGATAAAAAATATATTGAATGCTGCTACTGAGTCCCATTCAACTCAAAGGTAGGCTTATTAAAACATTATGGTGTGTATCTACCTTATTCAGTAGATCTAGCACTGTGTGTGACCTTTGGCTCTTCCCCAAAGTCAAAATGACTATGAAAGGTAAATGTTTTAAATCAATTCACAACTTTGGGGCAGCCATGACAGCACAACTATAGATAATCACAAAAGTGGATTTTGTCTTTTAGCGTAAAAAAAATTCCTATTTTCTAGTCACACCTCATATGTGTGTCTGAGTGCTCCATCCATAGCCATGTGTGTTATATCCATTTGTCTTACGACCCTATCTGAGTCTATGCCCATTTACTTCTATGTCTTCTATGTCTCCATGTATTCTATCTCTGTAGGGGTCATGTCTCCCCATAGGGCTCTGTTTCAATGTCTAGGTCTTCATCAGTCTATGTTTTGATCCCATCCGTTTCTGTGTGTTGAACAGTTCTTGCGAGACTGTAATACTTGTATATATTCCTGAATGATTGTGTCTATGCCCGTGTTTGTCAGTAACCATGTCGATTTAATTGTCTCTGTGTGTCAGTCTTGCTCTGTCTTTAAGGGGAATTCTGTGTATGTAGACCTGCCTCAGTTGTCTGCTTTTATTGGATGTTTGTGTGTCTATATCAGGGCTCAGTAAACTATAGCGTACTACCTAAGAAAGGTATACATTTTTATTTTAAGAAAAATCAAAAGAATAATGACTTCTGAAAATTGCATGAAAGTCATATTTTAGTGTCTGTAATGTTATATGGGAACACAGCCATGCCTATTTACAATTGGTCTGTGACTGGCTTCACAGTAGAACTGCAGAATTGAGTGGTTGCCACAGAGACCATATGACCTACAAAGCCTAAAATACTGACTCACAAATTACAGAAAAGGTTTGCTGACTTCTGATCTTGCTTTCCATTTTTCTTTGTTTTCATATTTGTGCTATAACTGTGTATATGTTCACATAAGCTTTATCCCTGTTAGCTGTGCTGACTATCCAACTCTCTTTCTCCTATTCCTTTCCTCACATTTCTACCTCTCTGTCACTTCTTTTGTTTCTCTCCCACCCCCTTCTGTTTCTCCTTTCTCTCTTCCTCTACTCCCCATACACACATTCTCTGCTTTGTAGTCTGGTAAATATGTGCTCTGAAAGTTCCTTCAGATTCAGTGTAGAGTGTGTGTGTAGTATTTTGGAGCAATCACTCATACCCAGTACCTCATCATTCATCTCCAGAGCTCTTCTCTGGGAGTGGGAAGATACTGGAGGATAAAGTGCGGAGACCTTGGTGCTTCTAGGGAGTGGCAGTGAGGAGAGTTTTTCTGGGTTGGTGACTAGCTCTGTGTATCTCCTAGACTCATGAGTGATCCAGAGAAGAGAGGTGCAACAGCGACTTCTTTCTTTCTTTCTTTCTTTCTTTCTTTCTTTCTTTCTTTCTGTACTGGGGATCAAACTCATGACCTCACACTTGACAGGCAAGCCACTGAGCTATATCCCCGGCCTCAGCAGAGATTTCTGGTCAGCAGTTATTGTTCTTTCTATGTGAGCTTTGTAGTTTTGTCTCTTCCTCCTTCTTTCCTTCCAAATTTTCTTCTTACTCTTCACCCCAAGATGTACTTCTGGGCTGTTATTCCCATTCTCCCCAGGTCTAGCTCTATAACTGTGTGGACAGTGCTCACAGTATTGGACCATTGCATCCTTCCTGGGAGCTCCCTCTAGGTTTCCAAAATGCACTCCAAGCTGAGGGCTCATGAGCTGGGATTGAGTACTTGAGTTGGGTAAAGGAGTTATGCAAAGGAATTGATAGACCTGCTGGATAGAGGACAGATGTTTCCCAGTAGTGATGTCCAAAGAGTTAACATGTACAGTCTCAGATTTTCCAAGTTATTAATCTATAATACAGACTGGGCAATTGCAATTTTAGGAAGAAAATGCTAGGAAAGGGCTTGGCTCTCCAGGTATCTAAGATACTGCTTCTCAGTATGTGCAGGAGCCACCAAGTAGTCCCTCCTTCCTCTTGGGGATGGGGAAACAGAACATCTGTCCCTGGAGCTTGACTCTTCCTGGGTCACCTCACCTCACAGCCACAGGTTCGTCAGATATGATCCACCCGTATCCTAGCCATCAGGTCTGTTAATTCTTCTACGGCACTTCTCCCTTCATCCCTCCTCCCTTTCTCACTCCTTTTGGCTTTTGTTCGGCTGAGGAAATGGAAAGCTCACACAGGAAGTGCTGGGCCTCATTCGCTTAAGTTGCCAAGTCTGTTTTCCCTTTGGATGCTGCAGCAAATGGCCCATTGCCGGCTCCATGAGCTGCTGCCCATCTTTGGGCAAGGGCTCAATTTGCAGCTGGGCACGTGGTCCAAGCTACAGCCATCCCTAGCTGGGATAAGAGGGGGCTGGGATGCTTGAACATACTTGCTTTGTCTCTCCAGGGTTTTCTTCACAGGGACAGCAAATCTGACCCAATAATATATTGACTCTAATTGTCCAGTAAGTTAGTTTGTGTCCATCGATACTACTTACTCTCTTGTGAATCCAGGCTGGACATGAGAAATCAGTGTGATCAACAGTTAGGTTCCCTTCTGGGCTGTCTGTATCTCCAGTCAAATGAGCAGCTGGCTGTCTCTGGAATGCAAGTTTAAGTATAAGGGAGGGGCTCTGCTGTCCCTGGGTGAGACCTCAATGCATGGTTTTTAAAGGAATATTCCTGCTATTCAGCAGAACAAACCTGATCTGACTAGCACTGAAGGTAATCCCACTTCATAGCCTTCAGATCTGAGCACTGGAAAAGTGGAATATAAATTTTACCTTCTGCTTTCTAGTTACTTGTATTTTAGCCAGCTTCCTATATTCTCCAAAAGTAAATACCATGGTTGAGAGATTGGCAAGTTATGGTGGTTCTGTGGATTTCAAATGTGCATCTTGTACCCTCTTATCTTCCATATTGGGGTACTTTTTCTTTTAAGGCCATAGGGAATGACATACCCTTGATAGTATGTTAGATGTTAGATGTTAGAATTGTAAATACCACAACACTTGTAAGGTCCTTGTCATGATATTCATTTTGAAGGGTTCAGGAATATCCTCAAGGAAGTAGAAAGGAAATGGCTTCCATTTAATGCCTCTCCTTCACATGTTTTCACTGGACCTTGTCTGCGTTTGTTCTCTGCAAAGACAAATTTCTCTGATCCTGAGATAAGGTTCACCAGGTAGTCTGTAGTTCACTTGGTTTTCCTTCAGAAACCTCACTCCCAAATGATCCCTTTGAATGTTGGATCCTTAATTCATTTTTCTACCTTCATTTTCTCCCTGTTTTTCATTTGTTATCTCTGTGTATGGTTAGAGAATCGTTGCACAGCATCCTCCACTATCCTAGGGGAATTCCAAAGCTCATCGTTAGTCTCCTTCATTCTCTTTTCTTTGCCTGTGTACCTTTTTCTTTTAGTCAGATCTACTTTTCATAGAGATTAGCAGACACATAGGATGATGATGACAACATCATTGACACTACAAAGAGATAAGGAAAAAATTGCAGGACCATTTTCTTCCCTCACAGTGGCACTTAGTAGGTCTGTGTGTTGGAGTCAGTGTGTAGGCTGACTTTGCACTTATATCTGTCAGTAATTGTAATAGGATAGATTCATATCCCAGGAGGTGTCAGGTATAGAAAGTAGCAGGATGCAGAAAGTGGCTTTGTCCACTGTAAAAGGCAATATAGTCTATGCTTTTAGAACAGACTGTGGTGCTTGGAGGGACCATCTACTTGACCCATCTGCTAGCACAGTTTATCCCACCCTAGGCCTCCTGTGATAAGGGACAGGCAGCTGCTCCCCACTTTACCAGGTGAACATGAGGAAAGGTGTAAATGACAGCTGATGAAGAGGCAGCAGACTTCCATGAGTCTAGGCAGAGGGACTTTTTACCTCCCAGGATTTTAGGCAGGGCCACAGCAATGGGACAGTCTACCTCATGTCACAGTCTCTGCTGAAGCCAGATCTTCCCTCATCTTGATCTGTGGTTCTCAGTAAGTGAAAGAGTCAGGGGACTTTGAGAACATCCAAACCTAGCCCAGCTGTGGCAGTTGGTTTATTGCTTTCAGCTGGTACTTGAACCCAGGTCCTGGTCTTGGAGGCTTTCCCAGGTTTAATCCCCAGAGCTTTCTCTGCAGCTGTATGACACTGCGCTGACCCCGAATGAGGATAGGAAAATAGAACCAGTGCCAAGCCAGAGTCTCTTTTTCATTTGGAGTCTGGCTGTCTGCCCATGACCAGGGTTACATAATGGGAAACATAGCTGGGGCTCTGGAGAGCCCGCGTTTCACCAGGCTGCCCAGACCTTCGCATTCTGATGCTATATATCTTCCTAATTGTAGTTCGGATGCATTTATCACACTGTTGGATTGGTGTGCTGTTAAAGAAAAAAAAAAGAAAGAAAACTCTAGAAATTCCTGGACTTGCTCCTTTTCCATGTTTTATCCTATATAGTCTGCAGAGCATGCTGAAAAAGGCTTATAGGGAGTCTTCTGAAGTACCGTCATACAGGGAGAAATAGGGATATGTAGGGAATAAGCAGTGAGCTAATTTACTCAGGAAGCCTTTGTGTGTTGACCCTGCAGATGAGATAGAAATTCTTGAGTTAACTAGCTAGTTCACTCACCCTCATGGGGCAGCTATGAAGTAAGTACTGATCCCAAGTCTAATCAGCACCCCTTCAAGGACGCTTAATACGTCTTCCCAAAAGGGCATTTTCAGAGGTCACTAAGTAATAGCCCATCAGCACTTCCCTGAAGGAAGTGGTAGTGACTGTGGGAAGCCCCTTTGCTACCCTGGCTCCCCACCCAGTCTCCCTGGCTCCAAGTTGGGGCGCCAGCACTACAGCCTGGCACCAGGGGGTTCCTCTTCCTCCAAGTGCTGAGTGTGGTGCACACGTGATCTCTCCCACGGCAGGAGCCTCTGTCCCCTCCCCATTCCTCCCATAGGACTCCTTGTGAGAGGAAGGGGTGTTGGCCTAAGACTCCAGTCTGACCCCAGCAGGGTACAGCAGCTGACCCTAGGGAGAGTACTTTCCAGCTCTGGGCTGAGGTTATTTGGGTCCAGTATGTGCTAAACTGAGAAGACGTGTTGGAGTGGTTACAGCTAAAAGTTTGGAGAGGCAGGAACCGTGAGAATCCACACCAGGGAGGCCACTGAGGGCTCCACTCATGCCGTAGAGATGTCAAGATCCCCTAGGGGCTGCTCTTTCCCAAAACACAGTGCTGATGGGTTTAGCACACTGTAGTGATGTGACAGAGGCTATGCATATGAACGTGGCTTGGGAAAACTGAAATCAAATAAGGCTCTGACCTAGATAGAGGTTGTGAAGGGTACATAGTAAAGGTACTCTAGTACCTGGAATGAGGCTATTTGTGACCTGTTCTTGGCACAGAGCTTTATTTAGCTGCACTACTTAGAATACTGGGAAGCTTATGTCCTTGCAGTAGTACAGGATTACTGAGCTTCAAAATTGGATTTGTCCTGTTGGACAGAGTTGATTCAGAGTTGGGCACTTTTGCAAAGGCCCAAGTTGACTTCTTTATATAAAATAGGACTGTAGTAGGGATCATCTTCAACTGGGTCTTATATTCTTTAATGGTCACCCAATAAATAATTCTTATTCTTGGAGGATTATATCTCTCTGCCCATGGCCTTAATTCTAGAACAGTGTTCTCTGACTTTTTGTGTCATGGAGACATCTAGTAGACACTGCTTTTAGTTTCTAAATCTCAGGAGAGAGTTGCATGAATTTCTCCCCATACTCAACATATTCCTGGGCATATTATAATACCTAGCACTGAGGTATTAGAACCATTTCCTTATCCCATGCACATAGGCTCAGCATTACATCTTGGCTTTCTAAAAGAGCATCCTAAGCCATTTTAAACCCAAGTAATATTCTTTTAACTTTACCAGACTTGTTGGATTTAGGTCCATTTCTCCTGTTAGCTGCTCACCTCCTCATGGTTTCTCCAGTTAGGTAAGAAGTCCTCCAGGGCAGCGATGGGCTTATGTTGGCCACTGAACAAATGAATTGGAGAAGTGTGGGCTCCAAGAAGGAATTAAGTTTTCAAAAGCAAACACTGCATATTTAGGAAAATTTCTCTTGTTATGGTATTTTATCTTTCCCTTTTGTGGATGTCATCCATGGCTTTCTGTTTTTCAGCTTCATTGTGCCTACTTTCTGTACCATCTTTGGCTATATTTCCAAACCGCCTCATCCCAGGAACCAAAAGACTCAACTTGTTTCCCAACTGTAGTACTTCTCTGATCTTCCATAGCTCTGAAACACAATGCAGGACTTCTTCTCACTCAGCTCTTTCCGGGTTTGTTCTGCAGCTGTGGAGTTTGAATGTTAGTGTTTAAACAAGCTGGTATTACACAGGAAATGGCCACCTCCACAGGCCCCCGCAGGCTTGTAACATGGGGTCATTGTACTTGATATTAATCACCAGTCAGCCTGTTCCCCCAGTAAAAATATGAAGGAGTGTGTGAGTACTTAGTCCTCCTTAGACTGAGTCCTGGTCAGACCTTTCCAGACTGTCACTGTTCCTTGGTCCCACCCCAGTTGGAGCTTTCACAGGAGTCCTAACTGACCCCTTCCCTATAAACCTGGCAATTCTGCCTTCTAAGTTCCAGGCAAGGAGGGAGATTGTGGTGGTATAACATGCCTCACATATCTCACACCTTAATCTTTCAGGGCATGTTTTAGTTGTATAACATATCCTATGAGAGATCTCTAGAATTTTAGAAACACAGAAACCCACTGGCCCACCTTAGAGCAGGGCTTCTTAGTTCCCTGAACCATGCCTTTTCTTAATGCTATTTGCAGAACTAACCTCAGCCTGAAGGGTTAATCTGATTCTCCAAGTCAATATCCCCCAAACAACCAGCCAAGAGTGTGTGTTGGTTCATTTCTGTGAAATGTGTTTCCCCAGTCACCTGGGTTGGCCTGGGCTGCATTGTATCGGCCAGCAGCTGCACTGCACTCAAACTGACAGCTACATTAAACCTTGGAATTCTGAGGCAATAAAAAGTAAATTAACTCTTATTTTTTTCCTTTCCTGGTGGAGTAAGTGAATGCATGTCTGTAGGAAAGTGAGTGGGCCTTGGTTCTGAGTTCATACCTCTAACTAGTCACTACTGGTATGTCCCAGGCTAGGATCTGGTGTTCAAATTCCAGCTAAGGGTCTGCTTTCCTGGTACGTGATGTGTTCTGTGGGGTTGGGCCCATGGGTCACCCTGCAACTGCTGATCCCCGTGCATTAATCACATCCCAGATGCTGAGACTCCCTTGCCACCATTCTGGGAGCCATAAATGGGTTTATTGAGCACAATTTCATATTCGCTGGCTGCTTTGTGTCTGTTTGGTGATGAGTACACCCTAACTTTAGTAGGATTTTGTGGGCTCTGGGAGCTTCCCCAAAATATAAGTTGAACCAGAATAAGCCAAAAGGGTTTGACTGAACCCACAGCACTCTATAGAGGGTCTGTAGATAATCAGAGGTGATTTGAGAGTATCAGAAAAACCTTTTGGGGAGTCATTTCCTAAGCTTTTCCAGAAGGTAGGGAGCTGTTTAAACAGCTCCCCATAACCATAAGAATTTGATTTTGAATTCCTCAGCCAACATTGAGTCCTTGGGATCCAAGGGCTGGTGCGGGGGTGAAGGTTAGAAGGCACTCCGGTTGAAATAAGAAACTAAAACAGGAAAAAGCTAAGCTTTTCTCCTTGTATTCAGACAGGAAACTATATTCATCCATGGAACTGACCTCCCAGCCCAAAGGCTTGATTGGGGTAAGCTGAGGTCATGTTGCCACAGTTCCAGAAATTACCTTGTCCCCTCGCAAATATCAGTTTTTGAGTTCAGGTATCTCACCTGCATTTTCAAAGCACCTCTCCCTTTTTTAGTATTAGTTTCCTGATATTCCTCGCACTCACACTGCGGTGGAGAGTCACTAGGTGACCCAGAGATATCTACGTAATTATGTTCATGTCTGGTGTTAAGCGAGATGAGATAACTGATGATATGATATGTGACCTGAGTTTAGACAATCCCACTGAGATACCAAAAGAAAGCAGCTACTCAGAATCAGAGTTCAAATACAAGCTTGGGCTGAATTGACCAGAGCAGAAGTGACCTTTCATTGAAGCATTTTATGTATTCCCTTGGTTCTGATCAGTCTAGCTTGACCCTTGAACCACTTTTTATTTACATTTCTGAGTTGGGAACTCATGGTACTTCCTATGTCTTTTGGCACTAGATGCTGTCTTACAAAATCAGCATTAGGGCAGGAGCTCTCATTTACCTTATTTTTGTGACGAGTCTTAAGGTTTTGGCACAAGGTGGGTGGCAATAGGCAAAAGGCAGATGTGGGCAGGGGTCCCTAGTGGTGGCCAACAATCTCTGGGAGGAGTCACTTTTGGTTTATCTGAGCCTTAGGGGACAGGAGAGCATGGTAATGAGAACCACATGGTACCACATATTTCTTCGTTTTGGATCCAAGATGGTAGGGGTGGGAGGATGAGAGGGTTATGGGGCCTCCCACAGTGGCAGCCATGGGTGATTTTCTGCTGCCTGTCTCTGGCTGGGGATGCTTCTGCTCACATCCTCACCCAACCCCCAATTATGTCCTACTGCAACCTCAACCTGCACAGCACCAGCCAGGGCCCCAAAGCCAAGAATTCAGCTGGGAGACTTTTCACCTTCTTCCTTCTCACTGTCGTCTTTCCTGTTTATTTTCCAAATTGCTGCTCTGCAGCCGAGCAGTGCTTGTTGGCCAAAGCTCACCAGTGCTGTGGGATCAGACTCAGCAGTGGGCTCAAGTGGCCAGCAGGGCACTGGGGGAGGAAGTGGGGAACTGGAAGAACCTCCCTGTGCGTCTCCCATGGGCAGTACTAACCTCAGAGGCGGCCCTGAGCAGCCCTATCACATCCGGTGCTTGTCTCTGCAGCCGGGACCAGAGGATAAACTATCAGAGCTGTGGGGCAGTGCATCATTCCTCTTATTATTTTCTTCTCTGCAGATGGGGTCGTGGAAAGTTCAGTTCCTTTTAACCCTCAAAGTTCTGTTTATTCTACAGCTGGTAGCCTGAATGCCGCGTTTCCCATTACATCACGAAGGGGCTCAGGCAGATCTCTGCACAGAAACGTGTTGCAACTGTTTATTTTTTCCCATATTTAAACATTTCTGACAGCCAAACCAGACTGAGCCAAAAGATGGAGCTTTGTGAATGAGTCTGGTCGTCGGTGTCTGTGCAGAGAGGCTTTAGAAAACTCTCATCCCTCTGGTGATTCTTCTCAAACATGTTCTTTTTCCTGCAGAGCCTGTGAAGTGAGTTACTTCTGCAGTACATGTGTGTTGATTATGTGCTATTGTGTGATTAATGGGGGTATGTTCCACCTGGTTCCCAGGACACTCTTGAAAACAAGATGTTTCATTTCATTGCCTTTTCCTAGTGTAGTGATTACAGTAAATAAACCATTGCAACCTCCTTCCACCTGGAGCCAGTCAGGGAGTTCCCATACCTCTCCCCCACCTTCTCCTCTAGCATCACCTTCAGTGACATATCCCTTGAATACCCTCACTTCTACCATCTCCCAAACGTCCCTAGTCTCCAGGAAAAACAGATTGCTTAGGTCTGAGGTCCCTCCCTCCAGGCAGGCATTCATGCATAGTATCTCCCCTGGGGAGATTCAAGGATGATCTACAACTCTCTTTGCTTATTTTCTCTTCTGCTCCGCCTCTTGAACCTAATCCTGAAGCTTTGTTTGTAATTTTCCTATGCATTTTGTTTCTTTTGGGGTAAAACTTAGCATACAGAGGGTAGTACCTATCCAGATTCCCAGGTTAGGGGCTCCTCTGCAGAAGAAAGACAGACAAATCTATAAATTTGGCAGGCAGCGCATTTGACCACAATTTGAGGTATCCCTGGGCAGTCACTCACCAAAGTGGGAATTTGAACCTGCAGTAGATGAAAACATCTGATAAGTGATAGAGAAATGAACCTTCTTTTATAACTATTTAGAATTTCAAATGGGGAGAGCTAAACTTTGCATTTAGAGGTTTTCCTCTTGGGTTCAACCAGGGCTTGGTGATAACAATCACGATGGCCAGCCATCCTTATTTACCCAGAACTGGGGGATTTGGAGAGATGTGATACTTTGAGTGCTGAAACTGGGACAGTCCAAGAATGGCTAGTCACCTTGTATCTAACCTTCTATAAGTATGAGAAAGGGCAGCACGAGGGATGGTCAAGGCAGCACTGGTAGTAGTTCATCTGCTGAAATGTTTGAGAAGCTTTACCTTCTTGAGTGGATCTTGGCAAGCCAGGAATGAGGTTTTCATTGAATCTGTGTTTGATTGGAAGAGATTTCTAAATCACCAAAAAGGGAAAACTCACGTAATCCAACACAAGTGTGACTGAATGCCCTGTAGCTGTGTTTGGAAGAAGCAGGCTAGTGTCATTGCACTCTGAATGGTATATACTTGGTTGCTCAGGAGGGGAAAATTCTGTGAGTTGCCTCAGGCACTAGTCTAGAATGTTTCAGTGAGCGTCTCAGAGCATTGTCTAGAAAGGGGACAGGACCTGCATTAGGCAACTACTTCTCCAGATTCTTTTTCCTCTCTGGTTAGATTTTTAAAGCTCCCCCTAATCAATGTAAACTTTGCATAGAGGGACACTCATACCTAGATTACTGCCATGGGCACAATTCTGAATCCTAGCATTTTTAGTATGATTTCCTGGCAACTGCCAGCTTGAACAACTTTTTCGGCAAGTGTTCTGTTCACAAATGCTGAGTGTATTTTTACTGGTCCTTCTTTAGACCTGCTCTTCTTTCTGACCTTATTTTTCATAGGGTTGCTGTGGATGTATGGTCGACGCTGGCTGATTTTTGTAACATACTGACTGCGGTGAACCAGTCTGAGGTGCCACTGTACAAGGACCCGGACGATGACCTCACCCTTCTTATCCTGGAAGAGGATCGGCTTCTCTCAGGCTTTGTCCCCTTGCTAGCTGCCCCTCAGGACCCTTGCTACGTGGAGAAAACCTCGGATAAGGTCAGCACCAGGCCAAACATCCCTCCTCGTTCACCCCTCCTCTTAATTCTCCAGACTTTTTTTTATTCTTGGGAAGTTTTCTGTGCAAACGGAACATGATTAAGTCATTGAGAAGGGTGTTAAGGGAAAATATCGACCTTTTAGCCGCTGACATCCAGCTCTATATCCTGGAAAAAAAAAGCCCTCTCAACTTCCTTTGGGGTGTGTGTGTGTGTGTGTGTGCGCGCGCGCTCACTGGCATGTTGTATATACGATCATTTCCTCACTTGTTTAAATAGTGCAGCTTGTGTTGGCAGTGCTCTCACTCAGCTCCAAATGGTTTGCATCATGCTTAAAGCACCCTCTTTCCTCCCCCCTTCCTTCTTCCCCCAGCCACAAAACTGCACTAGGAAAACAGCCAGGGCTTTTTCCCTTCTCTAAGGAGGAGAGTGATAAATAGGTGACTAGAGAGAAGCAGACACCATGTGTTAACTTACAAAAAAAGCTTTTAGGAATATGAAGCATTCCTCGCTGCCTGGTTTCTATTTTCCTTCCTCTAAAGACTGTATTTTAACCTGAACTTTTTTTTTTTTTAATCTGTTTATACAAAACAAAGCCCATTCCCTGTTGTGCTGGTCAGGACTGTGGAGCTCCTGGTCTCTGCTTAACAGTTGAATTTTCAGCCAGATGGCGAGTAGGACAGTCTGGGCTGCTTCATTCTTCTTTCGTGAGAGCCATTCTGCTCAGAAAGTGTAGCCATAGACCTTGGGGGCAGAGTCTTCTATGCTGAGACAGGGAGTACCCTGTATCTTACTTTTCTGGAGAGCCCTTAGCATCACATCCCCATGGGGCAGAGGCCTTTGGTTAGGAGTCCACGGATGGCTTCTAAGGAGAAAGTCTTTTGACCTTAAGAAAATATACACCAGGGACAGAGATAGAGATTTTTTTTTAAATTCAGTAAAAACTAAATTCCAGGCTGGGTGTGGTGTATCCTTGTAATCCTAGCTACTGGGAAGGCTGAGGCAGGAAGATTGTAACTCCAAGGCCAGCCTGAGCAATTTAATGAGATACTGAGCCTCGTGTGGTGACATCTACCTATAATCCCAGCACTTGGGAGGCAGAGGCAGAAGGTTGGCCATGAGTTGAAGACCTGCCTGGGCTACATGAATTCAAGGTCAGCCTGAATTATATAGCGAGACCTGATTTTAAAAAAAAAAAAGGAAAGGATTGAGAATGTAGCTCAGTGGTAGAGGTTTTGCTGTTATGCACAAGCACCGAGATTTAATCCCCAACAGCACCAAACAAATATACCTAAATTCCAACATGAATGCAAATATGAGAGACTTTATACTGAATATAAGCTTTTAAAAACTTATTCTCAGTGTTTATTCATTGTAGAAAATTTGCAAAACACACAAAAATGTATCTAATCCTATTACCCAGGACTAGCATTGCTGTCATTTTTATAATCATATTTGAGTATACACACATACACATTTTTTTCTTCAATGAAACTGGCAATAGGGTAGGCTGGGGATGTAGCTCAGTGATAGAATGTTTCCCTAGCATATACACGACCCTGGCTAACCTAGCTGATTAGTATGGCTGTGTCAGAGGGAATCTTTAGGAACTCTTGACCCTTTAGAAATTTGAAGAAGATAGACATTTTCCTCAAACTACTGGTCATTATTAAGAAATGTAAAATATGTCAAGGACTAACCAATAGCAGCAACATGACCAATTTCATTACTGGTAATGTTTAGTCACACTTTGGGTCTAGTTTGGATGCTCATTCAACAGATATTTACTGAGTGCACATTGCCCACACTAAATGAAACATATAAGGCTAATATTCTAGTCTGAAAGACTGGCATATATAAAGATGTAAATAACAATGCATTTTAACTGAGCTAGTGGTAATCCCGTGAAGACATTGCTTTATGATCATTGATTTGACACTTAACATGTCATTTCCTAGGCATATCCTATGGAGCTCTACTTTTGTAGGTTCTGCATTCTTTGTGAAAAATTCTTTGTGATATGATCATATGTATATAAAGCAGTGTTAAACAGAACTCATTACTGCAAGATCTCTTAACATTGCAGTATACATTGCAAGGATAGTCTTTGTAATCTTTGCCCAGCTTGTTTCACCCTTGATCTTTTGATTTACCAGACATCTTGAAGGTTAACATTCTGAAGCTGGACATGTTGGTATATGCTTGTATTCCCAGCCCTCTGGGAGACTGAGGCAGGACGATAACAAATTTAAGCCCAGCCTGGCCAATTTATCGAGACCTTATGTCAATTAAAAAAAAAAAAAAGGACTTGGAATGTAGCCCAGCACTGGCCCTGGGTTCAGTTCCCAGGAGAGAAAAAGAAGGAGAGGGGAACAAGGGAGAGAGGGAGGAAAGGAAGGGGGAGAAATTAGTATTCTGCCTAAAATAACCCATAGTAGAAAGATATAAAATGAGCAAGAAGTGAGAAAAACATTGTTTTTGGAATTATTCAGAATAGTAATATAAAAAGAGCACAGATTAGAGCTAACAACAATAGAGTGGAGCTGATTACATTTTGAGAAAAACATCACAGGTGTTGGAACAACTTGGAGGCAACCAGAGGAAAGAAACTGCTTTACATTCATTGTGGCTGGTAGTAAAGCCAACTGAAAAGTAATGCAGTATACTAGTGAGGAAGTGTAGGATTAGGAATCCTTGTTTGTATGACTTCAAAACCTAATGATTTGTTATCAAGAATTTATTTCAAAATAATCTTGGCAGGGGAAGATAATATAAATTAGAAGGAAAAGCCAAATATTGTTCATTTTTAATCTGAATAATGAGTATATTGAGACCATTGCAGTACTTTACTTTTGTATATGTGTAATATTTTCCAGATATACTTTAAGAAATAGCAAAGCCATCCTTTAAAAAAACTTTATTTTTTGGTCTTTTTGAGACAGGGTCTCGCTATGCAGTGCAGGCTGGCCTTGAGTTCACTTTGTAACCCAGAGTGGTCTTGAACTCACAACAGTCCTCTTGCCTCTGCCTCCCGAGTGCTGGGATTACAAGGGTGCACCACCATGCCTGGCAAAAAACTTTATTTTAAACAATTTGTGTGTGTGTGTGTATGCCAGGAATCCAACTCAAGGGCTTCATGCATGCTAGGCAAATGCTTTTTTTCCCAGAGCTAAAATCCCAGCTCTGGATAACCATCTTTAAATCAAAATAAATCAACAAAACTTTGTCTTTTTTTTTTTTTT